>VWZG01010139.1:976496-990939 GCA_013396735.1 Grallaria varia
AAAAAAAAAAAAAAAAAAAAAAAAAAAAAAAAAATCTGCTTTCAACTGTAGGTGCTTCATATTTGCTCTGTCTGTCTCCTAACACTAAATGTGCTGGATTTTTTTCCCATTTTCAACGGAAAACTGAAGAGGAATTGAGTTCTGCTAACTTTCATCCTTGAATTATTTTTTCTCGTAAAAAAATATTATAAAATAACAAAAAAAGGAAAAAAGTAAAAAACAAACCAAAAAAAAAAAACACAAAAAAAAAGAAAAAGGAAAAAAAAAGAAAAATGGGAATTTGAATCCTTTTCAATTTGTCCATAGAATGCCAATGGCTGGGCTTCCTGCCCCTTGGAAATGCTCTTTTATATTTTAATGCAGTCTGTGTATTTCCGGGCTCTGCTTCTAATTATCTCTTAATAAAAATATATTTTATTACGAAAAAATGGAGGACTTAGGAATGAAAATAATAATTTAAAAAATAATGAAAAAAATAATCCCAGGGAAAGGAAAGCTTCCTAGCAGTGGTAGGGAAGGCTGAGCAGAGTGCAGGCTCCAGCTGTGTAACCCACTCTGTCCCATTGCAGCTTGTGTAGCGTGTCCGAGTCATCTGGGGGTGGGTAGTTTTTCTGTTTTTTGTTTTCTTAAAGATGGAAAGTTCACAGGGTCCAGTGCAAGAGCCAGAAGTGACTAAAGCAGAAATGGGTTTGCTGACCAGCCCCAGCTCCACACATACCCAGTGCTCACCGTGGGTGTCTGTGGCCAAATCCTGCCTCCTGGCTACCAAGATCAGCAGCAGTTGGTGTCTCCTAAAGTTGGACTGGACCTTGTGGGGCATTAGAGGAAGCAGATAAGCCCAAAACTTTTACATACCCCTTGTGCTTAGATTTATCCATCAGGCTGTCTGGTCACTGGTGGAATTCCACAGGGCTCCATCCCCGGCAGTTCTTTCCCTCACCTTCATTAACGACCTGGACACAGGACTCGAAGGGATGCTGAGTAAGTTTGCAGACCACACTAGATTGGGAGGAGCTGTCTCCTCTCGTGGGCACAGAGACCCTGCAGAGACCTCGACAGATCAGAGACGGGCAATCACCAACTGCACGGAGTTTAACAAGGGCAGGGGCCGGATTCTGCACCTGCGATGGGGCAACCCTGGCTGCGTGTGTAGGCTGGGAATGAGATGCTGGGAACCAGTGCCAGGAAAGGGCCCTGGGGGTCCTGGTTGGCCAGCTGGCAACGAGTCGGCAGTGCCGTGGCAGCCAGGAGGGACATCCCTGTCCTAGGGGACATCAGGCCCAGCATCACTGGCCAGGCGAGGGAGGGGATTGTCTTGCTCAGCTCTGCATTGGGGCGGCCTCACCTGAATATTGGGGCAGTTTAGGGGGACACAATATGAAAAAGATATTAGTCTCTTAGAGAGCATCCAAAGGAGGCCACAAGGGTGGGGAAGGGTCTGGAGGGGAAGCTGTGCAAGGAGCAGCTGAGGTCACTTGGTTTGTTCAGCCTGGAGGACACAGTGAAAACCTCACTGGGGTCTTCCATATCCTCACGAGGGGCTACAGAGGGGCAAGTACCAATCTTTTCTCTCTTGTTACCAGTGACAGGACCCGAGGGAAGGGCGTGAAGCTGGGTCAGGGGAGGTTTAGGCTGGACATCAGGAAAAGGTTTTTCACCTAGAGGGTGCTTGGAACAGGCTCCCTGGGTCAGTGGTCACAGCACCAAACCTGTGTGAGCTCAAGAAACATTTGGACAACACTCTCAGGCACACGGTGGGATTGTTGGAGTGTGCTGTCTAGGGCCAGGACTTGATGGTCCTGATGGGTCCCTTCCAACTCAGCATATTTTATGGTTCTATGATCCGTTTTTTTGTTTGTTTTGTTAATTAGGAGTACGTAGCATGTGGGTTTTTTAATTGTTTTTATACTTTTAATAAGATTGTTCCTGAATGAGACACTTGAGTTCATGGTGGGACAACGGAACTGAATTCTGTACCTTGTGTAAGATGCTTAGCTTTCTGCCACACCTAGTTTTAACGTTTGACTATGGATTGCCTACTCCATTTGATGTATCAAGCACTATATAGTATAATACTGAGTGTGATACTATATAGTCATCATGTATTGTATCAGTCCAGGTTCAGAAATGTGTGGTTGGCCAGTCGCAAATAGTTCTGTTTCACCTACAAACTGTACCACCTTCACAGGTGTGTGTAACTTTGAGATGTATAACATGTTTACAGATGTGCCCGACATCTAGTCCTCCAATGTCCCTATTTTTAATTCTGTTGAGTCTCCCAACTGCTTGCCAAAAGTCGGAATCGCCTCTGGCTCCACTGCCGAAGAGCTGGGGCATTCCTGAGCTTTAAAGTGTTGAACAAACTGGATGGTGGGACTGGGAAAATTAAGGAGTAAGAAAAATTCTTTTTTATTATTATTTTCAAAAAGTTGAAGGCTAATAGCAAAGTTTCCAGGTTGTTTTACTGGCTTTAAGGCTCTGCTGTGTATTTATTTGCCTTGTGTAGTCACTTGTCGCCTTAAGGGCTAGGTTCCATTAAAAAAGAAAAAAAAAAAAAAAGAAAAAAAATTACAAAACTACCCTGTTTCGCTTCCCTGGGGTCTGTGCTGTCCTGTACCCCATCCCAGATCCACGCTGGGGGGATGCAGGAGCTGAGCAGCACTGACCAGTGCCGAGGGCCCCACGCCTTTAAGAGAGGTCTGAGTCTTGCTGAATATTTGAGGACTTGCATCTTGGCCTAGTCCAGTCTTTCATTTAAATAACAAAAGAAATGCTGAGAGAAACACTGTTTGAGCCATGGGTTGGGTTGGTTTACCCCTGATGCTCATCCCTGTGGCTTTGCCTCACCAGTGGGACCCATCCAGAAACACCCTCAGCAGCTCCTTCTCTGCTGTATCTGTGACCATCCTCTGTTCAAATGTCTGTCTGTCTCCATGGGCTCCGTGGTGTGTGCTCAGTGCTAAGCAGTTAGGAATTCCTCCCTCTCAGCTCCTGTAGCTCCGGCTCCCTGGGATTTCTGGGATAGATTATGGCCTAGAACCTGGTAGGACCGTGGAAGGAACTTCCTCGTGCTGTCATGTAACTCGCCCTGTCACTGTCTGCAGTCCTCCTCAAGTCCTCACACAATTCTTAACTGAGCACTTATTAAAAATATCTTAAGATTTAATCTGTTTTCTGATTATTTTTGTGTAAACTTATAAAAAAAGAAAAGAAAACTGAAATTGAGCTGTGACTAATTTAGCACATTGAAATAACGATAAGGTGTTACTGATAAGTCTCATGTTTTTTGTTTTTGTTTGACTCTGAGTATTAGTACTGTAGCATAAACCAAATCCAGCGTGGGGAGGGGGGCAGCAGCCTCCTGTGGCAGGTCTGCACCCGAGGGGACGAGGGGCCGGCGGGGCGTGTGAGCATCCCGTGTGTGAGGAGGGTGAGCGTGTGTTTATTTGTGCCATTGTTTTCATTACACTGAGTAAGTTTTGAAACAAAACCCCCTCAATACGTGTAGTATCAGAAAGTGGCACTAAGGGTGAGATCGTGACCTATTTTTTTATTAGCTATGAAGATACTGATTCAGGTTAAGGCTTCTGTCTCATTCCTGTTCCTGTTGTGAGTCCCTTTCCTCCAGTTCCCTTGCCAACCTGTCTGTTTTTTGGAGTGAGGATTCCTGTGCAGACAGGGGACGTCTCCTTTCTACTCTGATCATTCCCCATCATTCCTCTGCCAGCAGGTTCTTTTGGGCATTTCTTGTACAGGGTCTTGTGTAACAGAGGCTGGAGTGCCAGCCCATCCAGCTTGAGACCGGCTTGCACTTTGGTGGATCAGGGAGCGTTTCATCAGCTCCAGGAGGTAATTTAGAAACAGCTCCTGGTGACAGTGGCTGGGGCTTTCAGCCTCTGCTCTCTCCCTCTCCACCCTTCTGGTGGATTGGCAATGTGTTGGCTTTCAAGGTTTGCTTGGCGTTTGGTTTTGGTTTAAAGCCACCTTGCTCCTCTGTGAAACCTATTAGAAATCTCTTTTCTCTTTGACCAGTGGGTAGCTCCAGGGCGTGGATTCTGTCTAACCCACTTCAGACCTTTTGGAAATGGTAAATCCCACTGTTTGCCTTTCGTAGCTGCTGTGACCTCCTTTGAAATGTGGGAAGAAACCCCAGTTCTCATTGGGTTTGAGTCTGCTGGCTGTTCGGTGGCTGGGAGCAGTGCTGGGGGAACCAGCCAGCTGAATGGAAAGGGAAATTGCTTCCTGTTAGGAGAAAAACAGGAAAAAAGAGAGATGGAAGCTGTCCTCTCAGATGTGCACCTAATTAGTGCTTTCACCTTCAAGCGAGTGTTACTGCAGCACCATGGCATCCTTTCCCAGGTGGCCAGGGAGTGACCTCAGGGACATCTGGGAGTGATGACATTCACAGCCATGTTTCTGAACTGCTGGTAGTTTTCCTGTGCATTGTTTTTGACCTTGATTCAGCATTTTCAGTAAATTGCTATGGTGTCCCAAGCTTTCAGAAGTCCTGTTCTCTCATCCCTAGAAGATTTTTCTTCCATCCATCTGTCATGATTTGTTTTCCTTACAGAGGCTGTTTACAAGGGAGATGGTCGAGGTCAGGAGAGAAGAGAGCAAAGATTCACCCAACTTAAAGCTGCTGCTCATTTTCACAGTGGTGCAGAAGGGTCGGTGTGGTGGAGTAGCTGAAAAAGCCAGGGTAATTCTAGCTTTGGCCACCACCAGAGCATTCTTCCATGTGGAAGAGCCCTAGTGGAAGCCGTTGGGAAGCAGGAACTTGGGCTGGTGGGAAGGAGGAGATCTTGGTGTGCACTGTGGGTGTGCTGCCTCCCAGGGATTGCAGAGCCTTAGAGGTTTGCCCGGTCCATGTTACACCCAGAGGTCAGGCTGGCTGCCTCTGTCCTGCCCGAGGTCCTCCAGAGTGGCACTGCAGAGCCATGGATGGCTGGGCAGATACAAGAACCCTGTGGTGGCTTCGTGTCCAGGGCACGGGCAAGAGTCCTGCCTGTGCCCCCACCGGGGAGTGCTGAGCTGGATTTATCTTGACTGTTAATCAGAAAGCTTTGTATAACGTGTCCAGAGCTCTAAAGCCATTTTGTAAGATAGCAGTGTCCCTTTTCTACAGCCTTATTAATGAGTAGAGTATCTTTAAAAAGAAAGCAACAACAACAGAAGAATTGCTCATTTCTTTCTGTGTATGAACCTTGTGTATTGCGAACTTCTGAGCGTTTAGCAAAAACGCAGCTTACAGTTTTCTTCAATAACAAAAAACCAACAAAACCCCCAACCTGTCTGCTCTCCATACGGTCTTTCCTCAGGTGCTAAGTAAGGGTTCCAAAAATGGAGACTGCTTTAGGAGTATCTGCTTTATTCTTAAAATACATATTTTTTTGCTTGGTGTTGTAAAGATATTTTAAGAAATTTTTTTTAATGTAAATAAGATTGTGTCTTTAATTTTTATCTCCTTTTTGTCCATATTGAATAGTCTAATTTTCATTTTTATCCTTTTGAGAAGGACCCTCTTATGCCCTTCCCCGAAGACATTTCATTAAGTGTTGCTGCATTTAAGAATGAATCTACAACTGTTCATTGTCTTGGATTAATGCTGCTGCTGCTATAAGTAACCCTGAAAATCAAGAATGTGTGATGCACTTTTGTTTTTGTTGTTTAACATGACCATGTAGTTCCTCTGCGGGTAGTTGGACCCTGCTGTGACACAGCCACTAACTGGGGGAGCCGGGGTGTAGGATGGGGCTGGACCTGCTCTTGGTGCTGACCTATGGGAATTTCTATGCAAACGCAAGCAAAGGAGAACTCTTTAACTTGAGAGAACACTGTGCATTTTTATTTTTTATTATTATTTTTTTCTCTCCTTCCTTTTCTCAAGCTGCTATTGGAAGGGTGGTGCAAATCCCTGAGGTTGTCAACTTCTCCTTCCCCCGTGGCTGGTGGTGCGAGAGAGGTGCCTGAGTAACTTGTAAGGTAGAAAAATCTCAGTCAGCTCTTGTCTTGTCTCCAGTTTTAGTGTATTTGTTTTCTGTTTGAATTTAAGAAGGAAATTGCTCATCTCTAAAATGCTTTATCTCAATGTGAAGTTAACCAGTAGTATTAAGGATTGTGTGGCCTCCATCCTGTCTGCACCCCTGACTCCTCCAGCTGCCCTTGGGTGCTGGAGAGCACTCAGGATTGGGTGTTTTCCAAGGAAAAACGAGGTGAAGCCATCCACCCAGCCCAAACCTGTCACTGAAAGGCTTAGGGGGCAGTGGAGGGAGGTCTTGCCTGCATCAAGGCAGTGCTGTGGGGCACGGGCAGGTCCAGAACCTCTTCATTTCATGGGTCACACCTGGACCATGGCAGGCGATGTGCACCCTGAAGGAGGAGTTTACTGGAGGGGAAAAAAGGGAATTTACTTGTCTGTTTATAGAAGATCCTTTAGGAAAGTAAAGTACCTCTCTGTGAAGTGAGGGAAGAGTAAGGAAGGTCTAAAGTCGTGTAGGAAAAACACTTGGGGATTACAGCTGCCTGGAAAATAGTCTATAAATACATAGGCCAGAGCTCTCTGCCTCTTTAATTAGTTTGTTCAGCATCAATTTTTCATTTCTCTGGCCAGCGATTGCTCTTCTACACACCGTGTGTGTGTACATCTGACTCAATGTGCCTTGCGTGTGTGCTTAGCCTTTCTGAAGAGATGTGGTGGGGTGTGAGCTGGGGGGACGTGGCTGGGAGGGCCGTGGGCAGTCGGGGCTTGCGCAGGGTCCCGGTGACCCCCTGGATGGAAATGGGACCTGGGCTCCAGCCCGTGTGGTGGCTGTCTTAGAGGGCTGGGATGATGCCCTGGGGGGTGGCACCTGTGACTTCAGAGGGGATTGGGAGGGAGGGAAAGAGAAGCTGCTTCTCTCATCTCCTGCGGTCAGAAATCTGCCTTGCCATGGTTTGCCTGCAGAGCCCAAACAAGCCAAGGTCTGGATCCGGCTTTGCTGGAGTCGAGGCTCTCTGCAGCAGCAGGATCCCATTATCCAGGGGATTTATTCCCTGCCAGGTTGTGGCTCTTGTTTCTGAGGGGTTTTTGAGTTTTTTTGTAAAGGAGAAGTAAACACGCCTTGCTTAAAGTTAGTGAAATTGAAATGCTTGTGTTTGCAGTCAGTGACTCAGAACTCCAAGCGGTGCAATTCTGGGTTCTCCATCTCCCGCCCCAGCGTGTGGTTCTGTCCGAGTCTTTCTGTACTTCTGCCACAGTAAATGTGAAAGCTTGCTTGCATTATTTTTTAGAAATGCATTTTGCACACTGGGGTTTCGCTGAAGCTCCGTGAAAAGGTTAGTTTGAAGCAGATGAATAAAGCTATGCACATGTTTTGAAAGTTTAATTTGTGTCTCATTACCAGAAGTGACTTATCTGCCCTCTTTTGCATTCCTGTGCTGTCATTGCCTGCATTCTCTTCACCATCTTGGAGGGTCTGATGTAAGGTGACAGTTCTTTGCTGACAGCTGTAGCAGAAAACTGGCGCTTCTTGATTTTTTTAGTAGCCTCTCTCTCTCTCTCTCTCCTTTGCTTTCTCTGTATCTCTCTGTATAGCTATATAAATATATATATTATTTTTTTATTTTAAAGAGCCTACTTTAGTAATTGAATTTGAGGGAGTGGGGTGTGCAGGCTTGTGTTTCAGATCCACTTTGTGCTGTCTCTGTGGAGAGCGTGGTGTTGGTACCCACCGGTGTCCCGGTGGGGATGGGGAGTGCAGGCTTGGCCCCATGTGGAGCAGCGTTGGGGAGGGAGTGGAGACCAGCCCACTGCACTGCAGGCTGGGGGCGTGGGCAAACCTGAGGCTTCTAATGGCAAAATAAACCAAGAGGAGCCCTGCTGCTGTGTATTCCCACCGTGGGGCGGGAGGGACAGCCCTCCTCACTGCCCTGCTACAGCTCTGGAGCCAAGGGTGGGCTCCCCTCGGCCTTGGGGGTGAGAGCTTTATTTTGGGTTTTTTCATGCGTTGGGTTGCAGGTGCCACCTTTGGAAACATGTTGCTTAGCCCAGAGCCTGTGTGCGGGAGAGCTGGGATTTTGTGGTGGCAGAGGGACCCTGACAGCTTTCTGCTCCTGTTCCCTTCGCCGTGGCAGAAATTTGTACTAACTTGACAGCTTTTTTTCATACAGAACAGGGCTGCTTTTCTATCTACCATCACACGTGTACTTACACACCTTCGGCGGCTTCCCAGCCCCTGAAGGTCCTCGACTTGTTTACTGGGGGGCCGGGTGCCCCTGTCTCCACCTTCCCTGAGTATTTCAGTGTTGGGGGCGGTGGAGCAGCCGCGCGCCTCGACTGCGAGCGGGGCTGGAGAGACCCCGCGGGCAGCGCCGCCGGGGCCGTCTCCCCTCCGGCCCCCGGCCCCCGGTGCTGAGAAGTTCTCATTCCCTTCCTGGTTTGTGGTCAGGTCGCTGTGAGGGGCTGTGCTCTGCCTGCCCAGGAGCCGAGTTACCTCCGACCTGCAGGGAGGGGCAGCCCCTCTTTGGTGTCCCTGTCGTAGTGTGCGACCACGCGGATCGGCAGAGGTGGTCTTTGCTTCCTTCTCCCCTCCCCGGTAATTTCTGATTAGGTTAATGCACTCTGTGTGCCCAGCTGGAAAAGCGTAGGCGTTTTTCTGGTGGTGAGAGGGTGGCTAGAGGAGTTAGTGTAAAACCTGCTGTAGCTGTGTCAGGCGCAGCCCCTTGCGCCGGTGTGGGTGATGTCACGGACTGTAAGGATAGGTAATGTCCATGAGCTGTAATGGCATGATGTATCTTTACCAATGATGTCATACTTCACACTAAATGTGTAAAAAAAAAAAAAAAAATTACCTGAAATTCTGTTTATTCTGCACCAACACGTCTTCAAAATTTATCCAAATTTTATTATTTTATCAGGAAAAAAAAAAAAGAAATTTGTGTAGATCGAATACGTTAAGACAGACAATAAGTGATGTAAATTGTTGAATAAAAGTTTTAAAGTTTGTGGGTGTCAGTGTGACTTTTTTTTGCGTTTTTGGGGACCAGCCCTTGTCCCTGGGGATGTGTTTGGGTTTTGGTCCCTGAGGACCAGCAGTGGCAGCTGCAGAGCCCACAAGCTGTGAGTATGTGGATGCCTGGTGCCAGTGTGGCTCCGTGCTGTGGGGTTCCAGATGTCCTTTACCTTGTCAGGGGAAGGAGAGGGAAGGAAGCCCTGTGGCTGCAGAGTGACAGCAACCAAGGAGAAGTGTGTGTGAGAGGATGGGGGAATGAACCTCCCTCTGGGCTTCAACCCTGCTTCAAACGGGCAGGAAAGAGTCTGGTCCCTGCCCACGTGGGGATGTGTAACCTCAGCCCCAAACACCCAACAGCAAACACACACCAAGCTGGTTTATCTTTTTCTTTCAGTCACATTTATTGGCAGTTGTGGCAGTCGGTACCGTTTGGGAGTGTTGTTCCATAAGCAGTGGCAGTACAAGAGGGGGTGGTTATTTTGGGAGGGGAGTATTAGCACCAAGAGGGAGCCGGTGAGCTTTTGAAACCTTGCAGAGATGGAAAGTGGGGAGCTACTGCTGGACACGCCTGATGGATTGGATCTGGGCGGTCTGGGCATGTGAACCCCACTCTCTCCAGTGCTTGTAGTCTCCACCGTGGTGGTCAAACTCCAGGACGTACTGGTAGCCACGGTACCCGGGATACTGGTAACAGACCCAGCTGGAAAAAAGGACAAGAGGTGAGCAGGGGCTTCCAGGGCGTGGCCCCCTCCCCTGCCCGGTAGCACAGTGATGGCAGCAGCGGATTGTCCCGGCTGCCCCCGGCCTTCTGCCCCGTCACTTACGCGCCGCACTGGATCTTCATGGAGCCCACTTCATTGTTGGCCCAGCCCATGGCCTGCAGCGAGGGGTAATCATCACTGATCTCCCACTGGCGGCCGATGAAGTTGTCTTTCTCAAAAATGGTGATCTTGGATTCCTTGTGATTCTAGAGGGGGAGAGCAGGGGGTGAGGGGGGGTCAGTGCTCCCTCCCTGGCACGAGTGGGAAGGGCTGACCCCCACTATGGCATTGCTTGGAGGGTTTCCTGGAGAGGGAGGTGTTCAGACCCTGGCTGGGTTTTATTTTTTTTTGGGAGGGGTGGGAGGTGTTGAAGACAGCTGCGCCATGACTACTGTCTCAGACTAGCTGTCCCCCAGCTCTGGTCATGTACAGCGGGCCCAGAAGTTCCCTTAAAAGCTTTCAAAAACAGGACAGAAAGAGCAAATCCTGCTGGGAGCGGGGGAGAAGAGCTGGGCCTGCCCCTGGCATGGCTGTGTTTGCCCTTCCTCATCTCACTGCTGTAGGCTGGGAGGTTTTAAGGGGTGAGGTCTCCCGGGTGAGGCTCTGGGGACAGGGGGACACTCACGGCGGAGCAGACGGGGCGGAAGGACATCAGGCGCTCGATGTGGTAGGCGTTGCTGCCGCTCCAGGCGTCCCAGCGCGGGTACTCTCCCCTCTCCAGGATGAACTGCTGCCCGCAGAAGCCGGTGTGCTCGTAACCGACCCAGCTGCAAAAACAGAGCCAGGGCTGCCACGGCTTCCTGCGGCCGCTCGGGGCCTCCTGCTTGGAGCTGCCACCGGGGCAGGATGCAGGAGCCAGGAGGAGGTGGGGGGCTGGCCTCTGCCCACAGGTGGGGAGGAGAGGAAGCGGGGCTGGATGTGGGCAGAGAATGTGGGGAGTGTGTACCAGCCGTGCCTGGTGCTGGGGAGGCTGCGGTGGGAGAGGGGTCTCCCCTCCAGGGGCCTGTCCTGCACAGGTGGCTCTTTGCCCTGACTGCTCTGTCGTTATTTATGCAGCCCAACATCACTTCAGGATGCCCCGGCTGCCCTTCTCTCCCAAAGGCCCCATTTCTTACTTGTTTCCCAATTACAACCTGACACGGCTGGAAAGACCTGAATTCCTGATGCCCAAAGCAGGCAGAGCTCGTCTGGCTCTGGGCAGGGCAGGGAGCTGTGGCTCTTCCCCTCTCTGGGCTCCTCTCTGCTGAACACAAGGAGAGCAGATGCCTCCACCCTGTAGGATGCATTTTGCAAACCCTGGTGCTGCCCACACGGCACCTGCCTGTCCCCAGGGTGGGGACATCTGGGAGCATCCCCTTAAGGAGGCTGTGGACAAGACAGCTGCAGTGGAGCAGGGAGGCAGAGCCAGGGCTGGGGGCTGGAAGGTGGGTGCCACAAGCTGTGCCATCCATGGACCCCGTGCTGGTCGGGTGTGAAGGGTGCTGAGGAGCTCGCTAAGCTGGGTGGTCGGGGGCTTCTCATCCCTGACTCAAACAGAGCCCCAGTGCCACGTCCTGCAGCGAGCCCACCCTGTGCAAGGTGAGCAGCCTCATTAGGAACATGTCAACTGGAGCAGCGAGCTGATTACGGCGTGAGCACGCATGCTGCTGTAATCCCATTAGCATTCCACATCCTAAATATAGCAGCACAGATCTGTGTCCTCTGGCGGCCGGCCCGTGGGACACTCGCCGTGGGGACCGATCCCCACACACCGCCCTGCTGGGCTGCCCTGGACATGCTCCTGTGTGCCAGGGAAGATTCCTGGTGCAAGGAGAAGCCTGACTCCACTCCCTCGCCCTCTCAGGACCTGGGAGGCTGTGGGAAGGTTCTGCCCTGGCCCTGGGGAGCTGTGCAGTGCAGGGGCAGAGCACGGCTGGGCCCTAGGGCAAGAGAGGTGGCTCTAGGGCAAGTCCTTTATGGGTTTACACAGGCAGGATGGGGACCAGGCCGAGCTCAAGAGCCACTCGCTGAGCACTGACCCTCTCTGCATCCTCGGGCAGCACCCCTGCTGCAAACTGGCTGCCCCAACACTGTGGGAGGCGTTTTTAGGTGATGCCAAAGGCATTGCCCCTGTCCTCTGGCCCTCTCTCTGTGTCAGTGGTGCCCTGGGCTGGCTGCTCTATTCGGGCAGGGTGGGATCCCCCGTGCCTGGCTTCCCCTGGCCGTGCTCCTCGGCTCCATGCTCGGGCACCCCTCGCCCAGCCAGCCTGCCTGGGAAAGCGTCCCCGCTGCTGCCAGCTGGGTACTCACGCGCCACATTCCACCTTCAGGGAGCGGATGTTGTCAAAGCCACATTCCATGATGTTTGGACAGGCCGAAGTGAACTCCATCCTCTTGCCCTGGAAGTTTTCTTGGTCGTACACGGTGATCTGGAACGGAGAGCGAGTTGGAAACCGCCCCAGTGGCCGCAGGCGATTCCGTGCCTCTTGGAGACGGAGGGTCCGACTCCGTCAGGGGGAGAGCCAGCCGAGGCTGCACGGGCACCCCTCTGGGCTGGGACACAGCCCCGCACACGCCTCTGCGTCCCTGCACTGCTGGCCCCGCGACGCCCTGCCTTGGTGTCGGGGGAGCCGCAGGCTGGCCCCCGCTCCGCTCTCCTGCTCACCCCTACGGAGATCAGTTCCCGGGGCAGCGGTGCCGTCCGGAGAGAGGAGCGGAGCCGTTCTGGGACGGGCGGGTGGCAGGGCTGTGGCTGGCGGTTCTCCCGGCCTCTGCTCCGAACGCTCTAGGGCAAAGAGGATTAACAGGGGAAAGGGCGAGGGGGACCTCCCCGGGGGCTCTGGGCGACGGTGTCTCCTGCGACAGCTCCAGGCTTCGACAGGGTGTGGGCACGTGTTTCTGCTCTGCCTCTCGGCTCCCTCCTCGACCTGTAGCCCCGGAGCTATTGCCAGAGCTCTGGGGCTGCTCCCCACTGTGCCCCACAGTGCCCACCGTGCTCCACAGTGCCCACCGCTCCTGCTCACCCCGTCTGCACAGACAGGGGAGGACAAACCACAGCCTGTGGCTCTCGGGGACTCTGTGACTGCCTGGCACGGGACAGCAGGTAAGAGCAGGGCACGGCTGGGCCGGGGTGCTGTGAAGACCTTTATGAGAAACACCCGGGAGGTATCTGAGCAAGTGGGAGGTGCAGTCTCCTGGGTAGAGGACAGGAGTGCCTGTTTCCTGTGCTTGTCCCTGCCTCGCTGCCCACTGTGCAGCTTTCCTGGCCCCGGAGGACGCACTTTGCCCTTTTCCCTGTCCCCCACCTACACACAGGGAAAGGTGAGCTACAGGAGGTGTGAGGACGTACCTTCCATGGGCCCATGGGGACAGGCAGAGGGTTTGTCTGAGCCATCTTTGCTGCTGGATCGGTGTCTGGAGAAGAAAGAAAAAGTGGTTTTTACTGCAGCATGTCCCTGCACATCCTTGCTGCCCGTTCGCGAGGCTGGGGACGGCCCTGTGCCCGCCACCCGTGGTGCCCGTTCGAGGACAGCTGCCCCACTGCTGGGGACAAGCCACGCCAGCCACGGCGAGACCCTCCTGCCAGCCACAGAGTGGGGCAGAGGGCACATCGGGGGGCTGTGGGGCACCTCCAAAGCAGGGTGCTCCCTCTCAGTGCTGCGGTGCCCCTTCCCTCCTCCCGGCCGTGGCACAGAGCCCGCGCGCCCGCCAGGGCACAGTGCCCGATTCCCCAGACCATCGCTAGGAAAAACACCCCGAGCCGGAGCAGGGGGCTGTGGCGGGGGGCACAGGCTGCCCCGTGCCTGGCAGTGTCCAACAGACCCGCCTGCTCCCCTCTCCCTGCCCGGTGCCCCGGCAGAGCCTCCCGTGGAGGCACAGTGGGCTCCCGTGGCCGGCCCAGGCTGACAGTGGGTGATGCCAACCAGTGTGCCGTGCCGGTGGGTGCCAGGAGCGGGGTGCGCTGCGGTAGAGGGGCTCTCGGCCCCCCGGCTGCCAGCGGGGACGTGTGAGCCTGTCTTACGCCATGGGGAACGGCGATGGTCCCTCTGGGTGTCTTTTGCCAGCGGGCAGGAGGAAGGGAGTCTGCCCGGCCGGCTGGCAGCAGAGGGGTGAGCAGGGGCGAGGTGGGAGAGGTGCGCATCGGTCCAGGACTCACCTAGCTCAGGCGGTTACTGCTGCTTCGCCCATGTAATGTTTGCCTACTTCAGCGGCTCAGCTTTTATAGGGTGCTGCCGGCCGGGAACCGGTGCCAGCGTTTGCAGAGCCGTCAGCACAATGCTTGCTCTGGCATTGTCCTGCTGATCCCCAGAGATTTCAGCTGCTCATCCCCATGGTCTGAGCCACATTCTTAGGGAAAAAGAAAAAAAATTTGATAATAAAAAAAAAAAAATAATCAGGGCGGCTGTTTGCACAGATAATCTTGGTCACAAATGACTCAACGATTTGACCGCGCTGGCATTTTCCAGGGCCAATGCACCGCGCCGTCACGGGGCGAGCCTGGGGGCTGGCCTGGCCCTGGCGCCAGTTGGCACCGTGGGGACGGTGGGGACGGTGGGGACACCTCCCCGCGAGACCCCGCGGCTGGGGGGCTCGGCCGGGTGTCTGCCGGGCCCTGTCGCCGTGCCCCTCCGGCCAAGGTGGGTGCCTGTCACGGCGCCAGCACGGGCACCCCGGCGGGCAAGGGGGGTGACAGTGTGAGCTGCGGCGGGCCTG
>VWZG01010139.1:994971-1029203 GCA_013396735.1 Grallaria varia
GCCGGGCCGGGCCGGGCCGGGCCGAGCGGGGCCGGTGGCGGTGCCGGTGCCGTGCCCGAGCTGTGCCGGTGCCCCCGCGGCGCTGCAGAACCGCCGTGGGTCGGTGGGTGGGTCGGTGGGTGTGTGTGTTTGTGTGCGGGCCCCCCGTGCCGCCCCCCGGGTGCGGGTGTGCGCATGGCCCGCCCTGGCGTGTGCAGCCCGCGCTGTCACGCGTGTCCGTGTGTGTGTCACCTTGTGCGTGCCCCCGCCGCGCCGTGGGGTTTGCCTGTGTGTGTGCTGTGTCCCCGTGTGCCCCGGTGCCCGCCCCACCGTTGTTTTGCAGCACCTGTGTGTGTGTCCCAGCACAGCTGTGGGTGCTGTGGGGCAGCGAGCGGGGCCGGTGGCGGTGCCGGTGCCGTGCCCGAGCTGTGCCGGTGCCCCCGCGGCGCTGCAGAACCGCCGTGGGTCGGTGGGTGGGTCGGTGGGTGTGTGTGTTTGTGTGCGGGCCCCCCGTGCCGCCCCCCGGGTGCGGGTGTGCGCATGGCCCGCCCTGGCGTGTGCAGCCCGCGCTGTCNGCTGTGTCCCCAGCTGTGGGTGCTGTGGGGCGGCTGTGTCCCCAGCTGTGGGTGCTGGGGGTGGCTGTGGGGTGGCTGTGCCCCCAGCTGTGGGTGCTGTGGGGCGGCTGTGTCCCCAGCTGTGGGTGCTGTGGGTGCTGTGGGGTGGCTGTGCCCCCAGCTGTGGGTGCTGGGGGTGGCTTGGGGGCGGCTGTGCCCCCAGCTGTGGGTGCTGTGGGTGGCTGTGCCCCCAGCTGTGGGTGCTGGGGGTGGCTGTGGGGCAGTGAGTCCCACCCCAGCTGTGGGTGCTGTGGGGCAGTGTGTGCCCCCCCGCGTGGGCAGGGCCCCTCCGTGGGTACAGGCAGCGTGTCCCTGCAGGATGCCCCGTGTCAGGTGCTTCACGTGGGGTGGCCCATGCTGGGTACCCCGGCACCCACCGCGGGGCTCCCAAGGGCCTAGCCCTGCTTCCAGGCACAACCCGCTGCCCAGGGCCTTTCCCACACCCCCAGGGAATTGCAGCCCAAGGTGCCATTGCTGCTGGGACAGTGACACGGGCACCTGGGCACCTGGCTGGTGGGTGGAGGTGGCACCTCAGCACCTGCTGTGCTGGGGCTGGTGGGGGCTCGCAGGGCTGTGGCCACGCCGGTGCCGGTTGATTTTCCCAGGGAGGAATATATGGAGCGTCGGGCGAGGGCCAGGACGCACATCCCTAAATTGTGTGGTTTCCAGCCGGCCTGTGAGATGCAAATTGTCTGGTCAACGAGTGCCAATGCTAAATTTAGGTCAATTACAGGAAAGTGTGGGCACAGGGCGGTGTGTTCGGCACCCCAAGGCTGGCCCTGGCACCCCGGCGCCGGGGGCTCCCCGTGGGCTGCCCCATCCCTGTTGGAGCTGAGCGTTCCCACCGCACCGGCGCCCGCCCTGGACTTTGCCCGCTGACGAGCCGGGGCTCAGCCCTTCACCTGTGCTGGGGGCTGGGCTGTGCGTCAGGCTGCCACTCTGGGGCCAGGACAGCGGGTGGGGAAGGGCTGTGCCCGCCGGTGCGGGGGCTGGTGCCTGCCTGCCCTCGTTGCACTGTGTCCCCCTGGCAGCCCAGCTGGGGTGCCACCCCACCACCTTTGCCCTGTCATTGCCCAGCTTTGGGGTAAGGCAGGTTCGTGCCCCCCCTGCGCTCCCTGTGCGCCCTCCTGGCCCGTGGTGTTGCCTCCCCACCAGTTGGGGTCCCCTGTGCTGTTGGCCACGGGGGTTCCCGCAGCAGGAGGGCCCAAAATGCTGCTTTGGTGTCAGCCTGGTGGCATATCCCGGCGGTGACTTGGGTAGATCCGGTATTGGTTTCCTCCTGACACATGCCAGCGTTGTCATGAAGGGTAGGCAGTGCAGAGGGATTTGGAAACTCCCTAAATTTCCTCGTTCTGTGGAAAACTTGTGTCCGGCAAGGAGGCGAAGAGCCGTCATGCAGATCAGGCACCTTTCCTGTGTGGGAGCTGGCCTGGCTCCTTGGCATCGCCGCCAGCAGCTCCTGCTCCCTGGCACAGCGTTGTCCCTGCCCAGCTGGCACGGCCAGGATGGGGGGCACCCCCATGGCGTGCCAAGGAGGTGCTGGCCACCAGCTCCTGTGCTGACGGAGGGGTGGGCAGGGCCCTGCAGGCAGCTCTGCGGCGGGGAGCGCAGGCGACCCTGAAACTTGCACTGCAGGTCCCTGCGCGGGAGCGTGTCGGACGAGATTGCGTCTCGGGGAGGGAAGGAGTGGCCCGGAGTTTCAGTCTACGCCTTCCTCCCTGCCTGGAGCTCCCCGGTGCCCTGGAGGGGACATGGGGGCTCAGGGCCATGCTGGGGGGACAGGGGGCAAGGGGCATCCCCCAGCTCCTGCTTGGGAGGTGCAGGGAGGGCTGCTGGGGTGAGGAACCTCGAGCTGGGTCTCCCTTTCTGCCTCTTCGCCCTTCCAAGGTGACATCCTCAGTCCTGGGTGCCCCAGCAGCATCTTCGCGTGCGATCCCAGAGCACGGCCGGCGCCGGCGGGCGCCTCTCCCGCCCCTGCCGTGGCTCATCCACCGCTGCAGCCCCGAACACGCCTGGCCGTGGGGAGTCCCGGAGTGAGAACGGGCTGAGTCAGGGCAGGTGCCATGGGTGTGAATCAGGAGTGAGGAGACGCTCAGATCGCCTCCTGCTCGCGGCATTGGGCTGCACCCATCCGGCATCCCCGTGGTGGTGGTGGGAGCCTCCTCCGGGAAAAGGGAGCAGACCACGATGGCATTGCACGTGGGCTGGGGGCTCCGGTGCAGGGGGGACACGGGGGGTCCTGTCCTGCCCTGCTCCTGCCCACCGTGGCCCTGTGCCCACACAGCCAGTGGCTGCCGGTGCTGCGTGATTAGCGATGCAGCTGGGAAGGCTGTTCCCCCTTTTTGTCGAGTACAAAGGCTGGGAGGGAAACCACCGAGGACAAAGAGCGCGCTGGCCGCCTGTCTCTGGGCGCCGCAGCTCTGAGCAGCACCTGCCTGCTGAGCAGCTCTGCTCCCAGGGGATGCCCGGAGGGGTCCCGGAGCCCCCTCCCTGCCGTGGGGTGAGCGTGGGGTGCGCCGAGGGGGTGCAGCCCTTCCTGCAGCTGCAGGGATGCCCAGGCAGCTGCGGTGCCAGCGGTGCGTGTCACGGTGCGGGGACAGGGACGGGCGCACGTGGGGCCCTCCCTGCCATTGTCTGCCCCAAGGCCGTGGCAGAGCTGTGCAGGAGCTGGTGGGGAGCAGCCCCAGTGACAGCACAGCCACAGGCCCTTTGTGGCAGCACCTGCCGTGGGTCACGGGAAGGGGCTGTGCTGTCCCCTGCCTCGGGTCAGCGGTCACCCTGCAGTTCTGGAGGAGGAGAAAGGAACTGGGCTCTTTTCATGAATTTGGGCTCCTGCCCTGGTCCTGCTGTGTCTGGGTAAAGCCCCAGGGAGAGCAGAGCGGTCAGAGCGCCGGGGCTGGGTGGCGTGGGCACAGCCATGGCAGGTGCCCTGGGCATGGCCAGGAGCCTCAGAGCTTGTCCCTCTGGCTGTTCCCCTGGCGGAGGTATCGCATGCCCGGGGCCAGCCCCGTGCCGTGGCCTGCAGAGCTCTGTCCTCACCTGCCCTGTGGCCAGGCCTCTCCTGGCCACGTGTGCCCCGGCCCTGGGGGCCAGCAGGGCTCAGGCAGTTTCCTGCCATGCCCAGGTGGTTTTGCCAGCTGAGTTCCCCGTGTCCCACCGGGTGCGTTCAAGGGCAGTGGGGACCATGTGCCCTTGCAGGGAGGTGGTGATGCAGCAGTGGTGCTGTGCTGGAGCCAAGGTGCAGCTTGGCACGGCACATCCCTGCGCCCCGGGATGCCCGCAGAGCCCAGACTGCCACCAGGGGCAGCGCTACCCAAACCTCGCCCCCACACCCGTCTGAGAGCTCTAAAGCAGATGCTTCAAACGTGGGGAGTTTTCCTGTTGTCCTTTGTGCTGAGGTTCAGTTCCTGCGCGGCTTCCTGCCCCATTATGTGTAGCTGTCAGCCCATCCCCAGGGCGCTGCCAGCCGCTCGATCCACTTTGGAATTGTTTATCTGCCATAAACAGCGTTCGATGGGGCTGGGGCAGGGAGGGCCCACGGCACCCGGTGTGGGGCAGGGCTGTGGGGGCTCCCAGGCACACAGTGGGGTTTCCAGGAAGGAGCTGGCTTGGGGTTTCTGCCCAGCCCTGGTTCCCCAGTGGCCGGGGGCTCCCCTGCTCTGCGTGGGATGCCCGAATGAAAGGGAGACTGTTCCTGGAGGTCGCCGGCGGCGTCACAAGTTTTTGCATTGCCCTGGCTAAAATTAGACACTTATCAGTGTGGGGAGGGATGTGATTTTACAGGTTCCTGTTTATTAGAGCAACCTTCGCCCCGGGCCGTGTTTCCGGCTGCCTCCCTGCCCGCGGCTGTCCCTCTCGGTTTGCGGGGACCAGGGCTAGGACGAGCAGCAGAGAGGCCTCTGTTTCCTCAACAAGGGGCTTTTGAGCGGCAGGCGGGATGGTGGTGGTGCTGTGGCTGGCTGGGGTGGGGGGTTTTACCCCGGGGAGGGTCTCTGCTGGCAGGAAAAGCCACTGGGATGTGTTCCTCCCTGCTCACCCCTGCTGCTCTGAAACGGTGCCTGAGCTGCAGAGATGCCAGGGCTCTCACCTGTGGTCTGCCCTGGTGCTGGCAAGGGCATGCACAGGGGTGCCAGGCTTTTGGGCTTCTTTCGGGGCATCCCTGGGGGTGCAGGGCCACCCTTGTTGCATCCCTGGGACTTTGTGCCCAGCTGGGGCAAAGACACAGTGACTGGGGCAGTCTCAGCCCTGTGATGCTGCTGCCCCCAGGGAGGGTGGAAACACTGGGACATGGCCCTGGGACTGGGGGTGACCGGTGGGGTGGACTGGCGGGTGGGTGTTGGCCATGCTGCTGTCTGATGGCACCCTTGCCTCTGTCCTTCTGTACAGGCGGCTGTGCCGTGACCAGCACCCCGACCCAGTGCCCTGCTGTGGGGGCAAGTGTGCCCTGAGCCCCCCTCCACCATGTTCAACCTGATGAAGAAAGACAAAGAGAAGGATGGGGCCCGGAAGGAGAAAAAGAAGGAGAAGAAGGAGCGAATGTCAGCAGCGGAGCTCAAGAGCCTGGAGGAGATGAGCATGCGCCGGGGCTTCTTCAACCTCAACCGTGCCTCCAAGCGGGACTCCAAGACCCGCCTGGAGATCTCCAACCCCATCCCCATCAAGGTGGCCAGCGGCTCTGAGCTGCACCTCACCGACATCGACTCTGACAGCAACCGTGGCAGTGTCATCTTGGACTCGGGCCACCTGAGCACCGCCAGCTCCAGTGACGATCTCAAGGTGGACGATGCCAACTTCAAGGGCTCGGTGCTGCAGCGGGCAGCCAAGTTTGGCTCCTTGGCCAAGCAGAACTCCCAGGTCATTGTCAAACGCTTCTCCTTCTCCCAGAAAAGTCGGGATGAGAGCACCTCGGAGACCTCCACCCCCTCTGAGCACTCGGCAGCCCCCTCCCCACAGGTGGAGGTGCGCACGCTGGAGACCCCTCTTGACAAGCAAGGGGTGCCCCCCGGCCAGCCCTGCGCCCCTCCCGCTGCCTCCCTGCGTGCCAGGGTGCCGGAGCTCATCGGCAAGAGGTTCCCCACGGAGCTGCGGCTGCCAGCCCTGGTGCCCCCCCAGCCCCCCGCCCCGCGGCAGCTGGAGCTGCAGAGGCGCAACACGGGCGATTTCGGCTTCTCCCTGCGCCGCACCACCATGCTGGACCGCGGCCCCGACGGGCAGGTGTACCGGCGCGTCGTGCACTTTGCCGAGCCCGGCGCCGGCACCAAGGACTTGGCGCTGGGCTTGGTGCCGGGCGACCGCCTGGTGGAGATCAATGGGCGAAACGTGGAGAACAAATCCCGGGATGAGATCGTGGAGATGATCCGGCAGTCGGGGGAGACGGTGCAGCTGAAGGTGCAGCCCATCCTGGAGCTGAGCGAGCTGAGCCGGTGCTGGCTGCGGGGCGGCCAGGGCACACGCCGTGCTGCCTGGGATGTGAGTAACGCTGTCCTTGCCGCGGGCACTGCCGGGGCCTGGGTCTGTCACTGCCAGCGTCCTTGGGGGGGTGTTTGGGTTGGCAGGGGCTGTGGGAACCTGCGGGTGCCCAGCCTGCTCTGGCCCACAGCGATGCACGGAGCAGTGGGAGGCTCTGGCTGGGGGACAGGGACGATGCATCAGGTCTTGTAAATCACCACCGGTGGGTTTTGCCCCTCAAAATGCTCTGTGTGCTCTTGGCCTTGGTCTTCCTCCTGCCAGAGGGGCTGCAGGAAAGCCCTGCTCTGCATTGCCTGGGGGAAGTCTGTCCCCATCTCTTTGCTGAGGGAGGAAGGTCCAGCAGGGAAGGGAGCTTTGCTCCCCACTGCCAAGGAATTCCAAGCCCTGCTTTGCAGGAGGACACTGCCTGCCCCACTGCCCACGCTGGCCTCCCTCAGCTGGGATCCTCCCCAGGGGCTGGGCAGGCACACAGTGTGCCAGGGGCTGGGAGCTGCTGCCGGCTGTGCAGTCCTGCGTGCGTGCTGCTGCTGTATAAATAGAAACTTAATGGCTGGGTGACCCACATCCCTCACTCTGCTGCCCGGCACTGCTGACCCTGCCACGGGCCAGGGGGTGTCCCGGCCGGCCCCCTGGCACAGGCCCCCAGACAGCAGCAGCCTGCAGGGCCGGACCCCTCTGTGGTGGCAGGGTGTGCAGCAGCCTGGCCTTGTTTGCTGTGTATAGCTGGGCTAGTTTGGTGTATTTTTAAGCCTTCCTTAGGGGAGGAGGGTGCCTGTGTGTGCGGAGCAGGTTGGCTGCACGGGGGAGAGCCAAGAATGATGGGGTGCCGTGCCCATAGGATGGTGGCCAGGATGGAGTGAGGGTGGCCAAGGGGCTCTGTGTGCTCCTGGAGTAGATGCTGGCACTGCGGAGTGGAGGCTGTGCCAAGCTGGAATGATGGCTCTCTGACAGCCCCTCTTGGAGCCAGGTGGGCATCACTGGTCAGTGCCCGCTGTGCTGCAGGACTGGGGGGCACAGCTGTGCCCATGCTGCGGTGCCCTGGCCTGGAGGCAGGTGTGTGGTGGATGCTTGTGCCTGCCAGGAGCGTGGTGCTGGGCTGGGAAGGGAAAGAGGAGGTGCCACTGCCCTTGGGGCTGCAGGGGAGAGGCTGCAGCGTGTGGCCTTGTGCCGGGACATGGTGTGGTTTGACGGCAGCAGCTGGTGGGAGCTGCCCCGAGGGCTGGCTGTGTCATGGGGCATCGTTGGCTGCCACCGCAGCGCGGGCACGTCCTGGAGCAGGGTGCTGTTCTCCACCTGCGTGGTGCACCACAGGGATGCACTGCCCCTTGGCTGCTGCTGGGGAGCCCAGGCAGGGGTGCTGGGTGCAGTTGGGGGTCCCTCATGCAAGGTGCCGGCACACAGGGAGGCCTGGCTCTCCCCCAGGCCCCACTAAGCTCCCTGGAATGTTTCTGGTCCTAATTTAAATAAAAATGATCCTTTTTGAAACAGGAAATTATAGGCATATTTTGGGCTGTTGCTGTGGAAGCCCTTCCCTGGCTGGAGTGGGATGGTGTTGGGCTTTCTGTGTGCTGTGGGGAGTTTAAACCCCTCACTGGGTCTGTGCTGGGTCACCCCTGTCCCCACAAACACGGCTGGGCAGGGGGAGCACCTGCCATGTCCCGGGGGGCTGTCGGTCCTCTGAGGTGCATGGGGGGCCAGCTGGTGGCACGGCGTGGCTGGGCATCAGGGACTGGATGGAACCACTTCCATGTCCCAGCCTTGCTCCTGGTGTAGGGGAGCCGGACTGGCTCAGCTCCACGCTTGTATTTATTTATTTACTGGTGAAATTCCTCAGGCAGAGTCCAGGCGTGTGCTGGCCCTGCAGAAATATTCCAGAAATGCCTCTGACCACTCCAGTGCTTCTGCAGGACCACAGGCATCCGGTGGCCACACTGGTGGACCCTGAATGCCAGGCGTGCCCACTGTCCATGGGCACCCAGCTCTCTGGAGGTCGCTGTCCCCAGAGCACAAGGCCACTCTGCCATGGCATGGCTGGGTGCCCTTGTGTCCCACTGGGGGGGGGACGTGGGACTCTCCTCATGCAGGAAGTGTTTTCTCCATTTTTCCATGCTTGGGATGTTCTTGGTTTGGCTTTGTCTCTGCCCTCACTGTGGGGTCGGTGCTGCTGGGGGGTCCCAAAGGGTCCTGGGGAGGAGGTTGTATCCAGTGGGCTCAGCCATGGGCCGGTGCGTCTCCACCAGACTTCCTGAAGGAGAATGAGAGGAATATGCTGGCCAGGCAGAAATGCCATCATTGCCAAACAGACGGGCTGGGCATCTTGGTGGAGGTGGCCTGTGGGGACTGGGCTCCTCCCTGGTGGTGGCTCTGTGCTTGCTCTACCTGGGGACACTGGTGTCACCGCAGGCACTCCCAGGTGTGTTGTGCCAGCCCTGCCAAGGTGTTTGCTGTGCCTGTTCCTGGTGCAGCAGGGGGTACCAGTGCTGTGGGCCAGGCAGGGGTGGGTTGTGGCAAGGTGCTGGTGTCCCCGGTGTGGGGATTTCCAGCCTGCCACGGGCACAGCTGTCCTGGTCAGGCTGGGACCTCCTGCTTCTCCTGGCAGTGGTTTTGGGCTCAGGGCACATCTGTGTCTGTTTGGTCTGGCAGGGACCTGCTCAGGGGCTGGCTGGGGTCCCCACCATGCCCATGCCCAGGTGGTCACCACTGTCCCTCCATGCCAACAGCGTGCCTGTCTCTCTGCCACCAGTCTCCTGCTGGCAGTCCCCGTGCAGGAGGCTCTGGCCCCGGCCCCTTGCCTGCCATCCTGCCCCTCCTGTTTCCAGCGAGACCTTGAAATTCTGGGGGTGGCTTTGCCATGAGAGCGTCTTTGCCGTGGGCTCAGCACCATGCTGGGGTGCTGCCCATCCCAGGAGCGTTCTGGGGGGCTGTTGTGCTCATGGGAAAGGCAGAGGAGGAGCACGAAGTGTCAGGGCTGCGCCGCCTGGCACGACACCGGGCGCCCTGCGCCGTCCGTGGGCGCTGTGCCACGGTGCCCCGGCTGCAGGGGCCTGCAGCCCTGTCCCTTGTGGCACACAGCTGCCCTGGTCCCTGCGGCTGCACAGCTGCGCCCGCTCTGGGGGTGTCTCTCCCCACTCCCCCTGGGCGGCCGTGGACGAGGCTGGGCAGTCCCCCCGCAGCAGAGCCCACATCACTTCCTCCGGCGGTGGTGACGGCGGTGGCGGTGGCGAGGCCCCACTGCCCGCGTGTGCCCCCAGCTCTGCCCCGGCTGCCGCGGGGCCCTCGCATTCCTCGGCTATTTTTAGGGTGGCCCTCTGGGCCCAGCTGTCCCCGCGCCGCGGCTGCCGCCCCGCCGGTGCCTCTCCCACCGTGCTGTGCCGCGCTCGCCCTGGCAGAGCCCCCGCTCCTGGCTCCCTCTGGTAAGGTGGGGACCCCCAGCGTGGCCAGCACAGCCTGGGGGAGCACGAGGGGGGCACAGGGGGGACAGTCCTGGCGCTGGGATCGGGGGCCACGAGGCCGAACCCGCCGCTGGGGCTCTTTGGTGAATGGGGTTGTTTGTTGTGGGGCCCCTGATGCTGGCACTCTCCAGGGCCCTTTGGGGCAGTGCCAGGCTGCCTGGAGGTGGAAGCAGAGGGTCTGGGGGCTCTGCCCCACGGGTGGGTTTGTTTCTGGGCAGCCGTGCTCAGCCTGTGCTCCGGTGTGTCACGCTGCAGTCCCGGGGGGTTACAGGGGACCCCTCAGGGTTGGCAGGGTTGGTTTGGGGGCCGGGTGCTCCCCCACGCTGTGCCGGGTCCTGGGAGGGGGTTTTTCCCCAATGGCCCCAGGCACGACCCCTCTGAGTTGGAGAGGGGGTGCCAGCCAGGGCAGCGGGTCCCACCAGGGCTGGCCGGCTGCTGGCATGGGGTCAGGCTCAGAATAAACCCTGACTGTCAGGGCAAGCAGAGAGCTGGGGCAGAAAATATCCCTTCCCTCACCCTGGCATTTGCTTACCACAGCAGGCTGGCCTGCTCGGGGCATTGGGGCACAGTCCTGAGGCCTGACTGAAGGGGCTTTTTTTGCACAATGAGTTTTGTTGGGTGTCAGACTGGTCACCTGCCTGTCCTTGGAGCCCTCCCTGTGGGCACTGTTTGTATGCTGAGCAAGGCCGGGTGGGCTCAGACCCCCATTCCTGAGACTCCCAGGTGGGGAAGGGCACATCCCTATTGACTGTGCCGTGGTTTGGCGTTCTGTGAGCTGTCCCCAGCCCATCTCACCTCTGCCTCTCTCCCCAGCCAGGGCTGCAGCTCCATGAGACATCACCATGGCGTTCTCATCCCGGTTTGCATTCTGGGAGCAGAAGGGAAGTCTCTCTCGCATGTTTGCCTGTGCCCCACACTCGGGTCATGCTGCTGGCCAGTTCCCCCAGTTTGCCCAGCACTGGCATCATGTTTGGAGCAGCGCTCCTGCGCTGTTGTGCCAGGGACCGTGCTGAGCAAATGGGGAGCTTGGAGTGGAGTCACTGACACGGCCACGCATGCGACCACTAACCCCACCACTAACCCCACCACTAACCCCACCACTAACCACTTTGCTGGGCCGGCCCCTAACATGGCCTGAGCCACCGTGGTGCCCCCCGCCACCACGGAGCGGTATGATGGCAGTGCCACCGCCGTGCACAGCCGAGTCCTGGCACTCAGAGCCAGGGCTCAGGGCAGGATTTGGCCTCCCACCCCTCCCCAAGACCCCCGGTCACCCGCTTGGCAGGCAGGGAGCTGCTGCATCCCACGTGTGGCTGCTGCAGAGATTAGCTGGTGACACTTCAAACGTGCTGTGGCAGTGCCAGGCAGGACAGAGTCCCGTGGGAGCAGTGGTGGGACTCTGTACCAGCTCACTCACCGACTGCACATGACGGGAGGGCCCGTGCCAGGCATCAGATCGCGTACCCCTCCCACCTTTGGGGTTTGCCATAGCCGGGGCGCATCTCTGCGCTTCCTCCTACTGCTTTACCCGACAGGAAGCCCGGGAGGACACACGTCCTTGTCCCTGCAACGGGCTGCAGGTTGGGACTGGCATGGAGTGATGGTCCTGGTGGGTTTTCCGGCAGTGGGGCCTCACAGTGGGCTGAAACGTGCTCCTCTTGTTTGTCTGACCCTCAGGTCAAGGACGAGGACAAATCTTTAGCTGTGAAAAGACCCGTGAAGGAGGACGGGCCTGTAAGTGTGGTAGGGCACGGGTAGGGTGGAACTGTGTTGGGGAGAACAGACCCTATGCTGGGGCTTGGGGACACCATGAAGGGTCATGGGCTCAGTGATGCTCTGAGCACTGAGTTTTGCCCCTGTGTTGGCATCCTGAGGGTTGATGGGTCCCTGTATGTGGGGCAGGGAGGTCACCACTGCGGCCTGCCCTGGCATCTGGTGGGGAGATGCAGGTTGGCTGGGGAAGGGACTGGGAGCTTCCTCCCTCAGTGCCAGGGTCTGGCCGGGAGCTGTGCTCCATGGCAGGGCACAGAGCCCTGGGCACCACCCTGTCCCAAGCAGCGGGTCCATGGCTGGACCTCCACTCACACTGGTGTCATTGTGGCTGCAGTCAGAGAGCCCGAAGGATGTGGCATCTGAACCCCCGAAATCTGAGCCCCCAAAACCTGAGCCTGCAAAGAGCCCTGAGCCACCTCCTGGGCGAGGGAAGAGCCCAGAGCCAGTGCAGAACGGGACGGCCGTGAACGGGCTGGAGGGCCCGGCTGCCGAGGCGCAGGAGGACGACGGCCAGGGGCTGTCCCGCCGCAGGGTGGTCCGCGTGGTGCGCAAGGTGGTCCGCAAAGTCCTGCCAGGGGAGGACGCTGGCAGTGCCAAGGAGCCGGGGCAAGGCGCCAAGTCTCCCGAGCCAGTGCCGCCCCCCAGGAAGGAGGAGACAGGCCGTGCCGGTGTCCCGGCCCCCCCACCTGCACCGCCTCTCCCCGCCGTGGTGCCAGCAGCCCCCACCAAGCCAGAACCCAAGGATGAGATCTCAGCAGGGCTCAAAACCCTCATGGCAAAGGGCAAAACCAAGGAGCACCGGCCACGGCTCCGGCCAGGGGATAGGCAGGAGAAGTCCCCCGAGCCGGCTGGTGGGGACACGAAAGTGTCCCTGTCCCTGGGCACCGAAGCCAAGCCGGAGCCGCTGGTGCAGCCTTCGGGAGGGAAAGGGGAGCCAGCAAAGGCATCTGCTCTGAAACCCACCGCCCTGGAGAGGCACAAGGTACCAGTGTGTGCACAGCGGGGGATGCCCTAACCCGGCAGCGGGTTGTGCCCCCGGCTCAGCGTGGTGTGAGCTCACCTGCATGGTTTGCAGTGGTTTTGGGGTGAGTGGTGCGGGCGGGGATCACTCTCTTTGGACAATTGTGTGTGCTGTGGCAACCCCGTCACGCTGGCCCTTGTCTCCCCTCCATTTCCTATGGAGAAGAAGCAGCAGACCGGCGAGAAGCGGCTGAGCCCTGTGAAACCTGCCCCGACACCCCCCCAGCAGGTGTGTAGGAGTGGGGACCCAGGTCCCCAGGCACTGTGGGTACCCACTGGTACCCCAGCTGTGCCAGTGTCAGTGCCCGGTAGCCGCCTTGGGCAGGGCTGGGCGGCAGGGCTGGGCAGGGCAAGCCTTTGCAATGGCTCTGCTGGTGCCCATGTGCCAGGGCTGCAGGGACTGTGGGGCAGCCGACCCGGGGCTAATGGTGCTCTGCCTCCAGACTGCCCCCGGCCCTGCATCCCAGCTGAGCCCATCCGAGGAAGCGCAGCTCCGACTGGAGAGGATCTTCACTACTTCTGTAATTCCAGGGGTGTTGGTGCTTGCGTGTTGCCTTCCCAGGGATGGGGAGACATGGGCAATGTGTGGCTGCCCTGGACATGCCATGTGCTCTGCACATGGTGACTGTACCCCTGTGCCTGGCTGCCAACCCCATGGCCCCTCTCTGGGTGGCAGCAGGGGATGAGTGGCCAGGGCTGTTGGTGGGTTTGGGGGTCACTGCCCACACCAGCATGCCTGGGGTGGGGAACTGCTGGCATCCCTGTGGGAGCCCAGGCGCACTGTGGTGGCTGGGATGGCTGATATCCTGTGGTGCCATGTGAACTGTGGCCATGCTGGGGCCCTGCGGCCTGTCAGGGTGCTACTTCTGCTCTCTGCCTCTCACCCCCTCTCTTCTTTCTCTCCTGCTTCCTTGCTGGCATTAGCTGGACCCCGCTGCCTCTGCCTCAGCACCCAGCCAGGTACTGTATCCCCGTCCTCAGGAACCCTCTGCCTCCACCGGCGAC
This sequence comes from Grallaria varia, assembly GCA_013396735.1. Taxonomy (NCBI): domain Eukaryota; kingdom Metazoa; phylum Chordata; class Aves; order Passeriformes; family Formicariidae; genus Grallaria; species Grallaria varia. Next base: position 1,008,284 of record VWZG01010139.1, read on the forward strand.
CCCCCGCCATCCTCTGTGTGCCGCTGGGCTGGCGTCTGCGCCCGCGCCTCCTGCTGGAGCGTAAGGCTTTCCCATCCCACCCTGCTCCCTGGGCTGCCACGGTGCCCACGGGGCCGGAGGGTGCCGAGGCGGCCGGGACTGGGTGCTTGTCCCCAGCAGGGCCATTCCAGGAGGCTGGGCATCCTGGGGGGGTGCTCTCGGTGGAGGTGGCACAGCCAGGGCGGGCAGGGGTGTGGAGCAGGATGAGAAGGGGCAGAGCACTGGCATAGGCAGGACACGTGGCTCGTGCCGAAGCAGCTGTGGCGTGCAGTGCTGGCAGAGCTCAGAGCGGGTCGGTGCAGTGACCCCCAGCCCCAGGACTTTGGCAGCATGGCCTCATGGCCAGCATCCTTCCCAGCTCTGCATGGCGCTGGCCATGACATGCCGCTGTCCACAGCAGTGGCCGAGGCCCTGGGAGGGCTCCCAGAGTGTGGCACGGCGGCGCTTTGCTCCCACTCGCTCCCCTTGCTGCGTGCCGTGCTGGCTGTGGGGCAGGGCTGAGCCCTGCTTGCCTTCAGCCCCATCTCTCGGCCTTGCCAGGGTCCAGTGGATGATGCGCCGGCGGCTCCCCTTGGCCCCGTCCCTGCTGCAGCTCAGGTTTGGCCTTGGGGCTCGCCCCCCTCTGCGGTGCCGGGGCACCTGCCCTGTGCCGGCCGTGCCAGCCCGGCATTTCCCGTGCCATGGTCCTGTGCCATGTCCTGTGTCCCTCCCTTATGTGGCCGCGGTGTGTCCTGCGTGTCCCTGCAGCATGTCCCATGTCTTTACAGCATGCCTGGTGTCCCTGCATCCCGGCACGTGGCTGGTGTGGGTGCACTCTCTCAGGGCTGTGGTTTGGGAGCTCAGCCCCTCCAGTCTTGCCCGAGGTGGCTGTGGTGAATGTGCCTGTGGTCACTGTGGCTTTATGTCTGAGCTGTGGCAGGGCCCTGGTGGTCTCTGCAGTCCTGAGCCCACTGGAGTCTCTGGGGAGAGTGGGCAAATGGGGACGTGTGGGAACACTTGTGGCTTGCAGAGGATGGCCATGGCTGGCCAGCACGAGGCCCTGTGGTCAGTCAGCCCTGCTCCTTCCGGCCCCAGGGATGTGGGGAGGGGACAAGACAGGGTAGGGGACAGGTGACCACAACCACCCCACATCCTGCTGTTCTACAGGCCAAGACGGAGGAGCAGATAGCGGCTGAGGAGGCGTGGTATGAGACCGAGAAGGTGTGGCTGGTGCACAGGGATGGCTTCTCCTTGGGTGAGTCGGAGGAACTGCTGGGGCACGGGGCACCCCATCCTCCCCTGGCACCATGGTGGGTGGTGTCCCTGGTGGGCTGGCATGGCCCCACTGAGTGCCCTGTGCCCCTTGCAGGCAGCCAGCTGCGGCTGGAGGCGGGCAGTCCCCTGCCCGAGGGCAAGGTGAAAGTGAAACTGGACCACGACGGAGCCATCCTGGAGGTGGAGGAGGACGATGTGGAGAAGGTAGGGCTGCGGGGCAGGGGGATGGTGGGGCAGACCCCTGTTCCCAGCCTGATGCCCCCTGTAACCTCGCTGCCAGGCAAACCCCCCATCGTGTGACCGTGTGGAGGACCTCGCCAGCCTCCTCTACCTCAACGAGTCCAGTGTGCTGCACTCGCTGCGGCAGCGCTACGGTGGCAACCTCCTGCACACCTACGCCGGGCCCACCATGGTCATCATCAACCCGCTGAGCTCCCCCTCCATGTACTCTGAGAAGGTGACCCTGCTGGGGGTGGCACGCGGGAAGGGACAGGTGGCTGGGAGCCGTGGGAGTGGCAGGGTGCTGACCCTGGCCCTCTCACCTTCCGTGTCCCCCCAGGTCATGCACATGTTCAAGGGGTGCCGCAGGGAGGACACGTCCCCGCACGTGTACGCGGTGGCGCAGGCGGCGTACCGCAGCATGCTGATGGGCCGCCAGGACCAGGCCATCGTGCTGCTGGGTGCCAGTGGCAGCGGCAAGACCACCAACTGCCAGCACCTGGTCCAGTACCTTGCCACCATCGCCGGCAGCACCGGCAAGGTCTTCTCCGGTGAGTCCCTGGTGGGGCGCGGGCTCCCCGTGTGCCACCTGCGCACGCCCCTTGCTTTGCAGTCACAGCCCCCCGTGCACAGCAGTGTCTGGACACGCACCACTTGGGCTGTCACTGTCTCACGCCGGTGCCTCTGCCGCGCTCTCGAGGGCTGCCGTGGTGCAGAGCATGGCACGGGGGTGGCAGCACCTGCCCGGCTGGCAGTGCCAGCTCCAGCTGCCCGCCCGCACAGCCCCTGCACCCCACCGCCCCGCTTCTCTTCCTGCAGTGGAGAAGTGGCAGGCTCTCTACACCATCCTGGAGGCTTTTGGCAATAGCAGCACCGGCATGAACAGCAACGCCACCCGCTTCTCTCAGATCATCTCTCTGGACTTTGACCAGGCTGGACAGGTGGCATCTGCCTCCGTACAGGTGAGGGGACCAGGGTGGCCCCCCTGGACATCAGAGCCGGTCCGTCCCTGCCAGTGTGGCTTCTCTCAGTGTGGGAGCTGGTCCATCCTCACTGGGATGTTGCCCAGAGAAGCTGTGGTTGCCCCATCCCTGGAAGTGTTCAAGGCCAGTTTGGATGGGGCTTGGAGCAACCTGGGATACTGGAAGGCATTTCTGCCCCTGGAACTTGTTGAACTTTAAGGTCCTGTCCAACCAAAACCCTTCCACGCCTCTTATGATTCTCCTGGTTTCCTATGCCACAAGCTCTGCTGCAGACCCCCACCAGCTGCCCAGCCATGCTCACAGAACTCAGCAGCCTGGCATCCTTCTCTTGTCCTTGCTCACACGCAGATCAGATGGGCTCCCTGTCCCTGCTGACTTAGTCCCATAACTGGGGGTTGTTCTCCAGGTGCCTCTCCGGTGTGGTAAGAGCAGAGCCCTTAATGTCCAGGAGAGCTGGTCCATGCAGATGCAGTAGTATCCATCCAGAGAGCAGGTCCTCCTGAGCTGTGGGAATGGTGTTTGCATTCATCTGGTGCCCTGTGGTGGGAGGGAGACCCTCATACTTCTGTGGGGACCCTGGGCAGGCAGCAAGGATGAGGCCGGGGTGGGCTGGGGAGTCTCAGGGGGAGTGGGGTCCTTGGGGACAGTTCCCAACTCTCCCACCTCTGCCAGACCCTGCTGCTGGAGAAGCTGCGCGTGGCCAGGCGCCCGGCCAACGAGGCCACCTTCAACGTCTTCTACTACCTGCTGGCCTGCTCTGACAGCACCCTGCGGTGAGCTGGGGGGTGAGGGCACGGCCCCTGGCCCGAGGGGGGCTCTGGGGTCTCCCACACAGGCCAAATTGTGGTGTTTATCCCCACAGGACTGAGCTTCACTTCAACCACCTTGCAGAGAACAATGTCTTCGGCATCGTGCCCCCCTCCAAGGTCACTGCTGTGGGGACTGTGGGGAGGGACAGAGGTCCCTGTCCTGTTTGGGTGCAGGAGGAGGCAGAGCTGGGCTCTGATGGCTCCCATTGTTTTCCACAGCCAGAGGAAAAGCAGAAGGCGACTCAGCAGTTCAGCAAGCTCCTGGCAGCCATGAAGGTGATGGGCATCTCAGGTGATGAGCAGAAAGCCTTCTGGCTCATCCTGGGGGCCATTTACCACCTGGGAGCCGCTGGGGCCACCAAAGGTAACGAGCTGCTCCGGGCTGGGAGCCATTAACGAGTGGAGGTTTGGGACTGGTGAGTGCTGGGGGTCCCAGAGCCATTGCTGGCACCCTGGCACCTGGTACAGCTGAGCCCTGGGGGTGTCAGGGGGGCTGTGTCAGCTGCAGGACAGTACCCTGCCACCCTGGGTGTTCTGGGGCACCCAGCTTTGTCCCCTTACTGGGGGTGGTCCCATTAACTGCTGGGAATTGAACCCCCCCGGCCCCTGGGGTGGCTCCTGCCAGTGTGTGGGAGAGGGGGCCTGGCTGGGGTCGAGGGAGTTGTGGGGTGCACGTGTGCCCTGTGCCCAGTGTAACACCTCTCCTTCCATCCTCCTCGCAGAGCCGCTGGCAGACGGAGCGGGTAATGGCAGAGGGAGCTCTGCACTGGGGGTGCCACGCAGTGCTGGTTCAGGGGCTGAAATGGGGGTTTGGGATGCTGCTGGTGTGCTGGCACCAGCCCTGACCCCCAGCCTGGTGCTGTCAGCACAGGGGTGGTGTGGGGCAGGAGCTGCCCTGGCACCCAGAGCACACTGTGGGTGCTGCTCTGGCTCCAACAGCACCAGCTTTGCTCTCCATCCCTGGGGATGGCGAATTAGGCTTTGGGGGTGCTTTTCTCCCCCTGTGGCTTCCTTTTTCTCCCCATGGTGCTGGAAACCCCTGTGGTTCTGCATGCTGGCAGGAGGGCTGGGGCACAGCATCCTCAAAATGGGCACCTGGAGCTGGTGGTAGCACCCAGAGAATTTGCAGCCCTAGGGAAAGGATGAATTGGGGATGAGGAGGGGGGAGACTCAAGTGGTCTGGGTGTGCACTGGAATACAGGGTTGGCCCACGGGGTGATCATGAGGTGCAGTCCTAGCCCATGGGGTGCTCTCAGGGCACTAGAGGGCAGCAGGACCCTGCTGCAGCCACCACAATAGGTTGCTCGGGCAGCTTTGGAGTCTTTTCACAGCGGGGGCCTTCTGGAAGGGAATCCCAGGTCCTGCTGGGAGGGAGCTTTGCCACATCCTGCTCGGCACGAGCATCCCAGCCCCAGCCCTGTGCTGCTGCTGAAGCCTCCCCAGTCGCCCCCCAGTTTCTTTGGTCTCCTGACACATGCACCGGGCTGGGTCTGGCTGCTGCTCTCCCTGCTCTGGGACAGAGCTGAGCTGCTCCCCTCCAGTGTGCACAGTGCAGGGGGCTCACAGGGGAAAGACCCCCACACTGGGTGGCAGTGTCTCCCTGCAGTGATGCCTGGGGAGGGGGCAGGCTTGGCATGTGTGTGGTGTGGCGTGACGTGGCGTTTCGGCAGGAGGGCTCCCCATGCCGCGTGTCCCCCGTGCCGCGTGTCCCCCGTGCCGCGTGTCCCCCGTGCCGTTGCGGGCTGTTGTTTCTAACCCCTGTCTCTGTTTGCATGGTGCATGCTGCCCTTTGCAATGCAGACGCCGACGAAGGTAAAGTCTCGTTCTCCACCCGTGTCTCTGGCTTCCCCTTCCCTCATGCCACTGCCATCCTGCTGTCATGTCCCTGCATATCACCATTAACCTGCTCCCACCCCTCCCCAGCATCCAAGTCTCTGTCTGTCCGCCCTGGTCTGTCCTGCTGCGTTGCAGCTGGGCTGCTCAGAGAGTGTCACTGAGCAGGAACATGTCCCCATGTGTGGGGGTGGCTCAGAGCCACAGAGGTCCCAAGGTAGTGGTGGCCATGGGGACCCTCACCTCCACACACCATGCTGTGGCTCTGGGCTCAGCCCCGGAGTGGCATGAAGCTATTCACCTCCCATCTCCTCTAGACCCCATATATGTCTGTCTCCTCACACCCCAAACATGCTTCCTGGCCATGTGCTCCCACTGTGCCCAGCAACCCCAGCCTACTCTGGGGGTCCCTGAGCCCTTCCCAGGCCTGTGTGAAAATGCTCCCCATTTTTGGGGATGCCCTGCCCTGCTCTGAAGCCCCCTTCTCCACCCTCCAGCTGGGAGGAAGCAGTTTGCACGGCACGAGTGGGCTCAGAAAGCCGCATACCTGCTGGGCTGCAGCCTGGAGGAGCTCTCCTCTGCCATCTTCAAGCACCAGCCCAAGGGCACCCTGCAGCGCTCCACCTCCTTTCGGCAGGGCCCCGATGAGTCTCCCCTGGGGGATAGTGGAACAGGTAGGGTGAGGTATGGGGGGACAGCGGATGGGCCTGGGGCCAGCAAGCTGGGGATACTCAGGCTTGCCTTGGCCAGGTCCCAAGCTGACAGCGCTGGAGTGCCTGGAGGCCATGGCTGCTGGTTTGTACTCCGAGCTCTTCACCCTCCTCATCTCCCTCCTCAACAGGTACGTGCTGGGAGGGCTGGGGGGAGAGCTGGGGGAGCACCTGGCAGTGCCCACTCACCGTGCTGTGTGCCTCTGTGTCCCCTGCAGGGCACTGAAGTCGAGCCAGCACTCGGTGTGCTCAGTGACAGTGGTGGACACCCCTGGGGCACAGAACCCTGAGCTGGCGGGGCAGAGCCGGGGGGCCACCTTCGAGGAGCTCTGCCACAACTATGCCCAGGAGCGCCTGCAGCTCCTCTTCCACCAGCGCACCTTTGCCCGTGAGCTGGAGCGATACAAGGAGGTACTGGGGACACCCAGGGCTGCCACTGCCTCCTCCTCTCCTGCCCTCCCGTCCCCACGTGAGCATCTCCTCTGTGTGCCCCCCCATCTCTTTGGCTGTGGAGCACGGCACAGCAGAGCTGGACTGGCAGGTGATGGGGTGGCCATGAGTGGTGGTGGTGATGAGATCACTGCTGCACCATCTCAGAACTGACAGCCCATGGGGACCCTTCCGTGTGTCCTGGTTCCCCCTTGGCACCCAGCATCACCCTAAACCTCGCTGAGACCAACACCACGACCAGCTCCTGGTCTCTGGCACTGCTCCTCTGTGTTGTTGGCGCTCATCTGCCTCTGTTCCCCTCCCCAGGAGAACATAGAGCTCACGCTGGCTGATGCTGAGCCCGGCTCCTCTGGCTCCGTAGCTGCTGTAGACCAGTCCTCACACCAGGCCCTGGTAAGCACCCTCTGCGCTTCCAGCCACAGCACAGCAGTGGGTGGGCGACTTCTTAGCACTTTGGTGGTAGTGAGGGGAAGGAAGGGGCTGTCCTGAATGCCTGGCTGTGAGAGCATGGGTGCGAGTATGTGCGCAGCTCACATCCTCGGTGCAGCCCCAGCATGGTTTCCCCTGCTTGCCCTGGGAGCGGCCTGTGCTGCAGGCAGGGAGCCTGGAGACTGTGTATGATCCTTTGGGTGCTCCAGTCCCTGGGGTGCTCCAGTCCTTGAGGTGCTCTGGTCCCTCGGTTGCTCTGGTCCCCAAGGTGCTCAGGTCTCCAAGGTACACAGGTTCCCAAGGTTCTCTAATCCCTGGGGTCCCCCAGTCCCTGCTGGAAGTGGCTGCAGAGACCAGGGGGGCTGGTGGCACCAGCCCTGTGCTGAGATTCAGCCCCTGGGCTCCTGAGCACCACCTTTCCCAGCGAGACGTGCTGCTGGAGTGTCCCATATGGACTCTTTCCCTGCTGGGCCTCCATTAAGCAGGAGCCCTCCTGCATGGTGTGAGGTTGCCTGGGTCCCCTGTGGCACCCCATGTCCCTGCTCCTGGGGGCAGTGGCATGCCAGACCCGCTGCCAGCGCGGTGTCCCTGCAGGTCCGGTCCCTGGCCCGCACGGACGAGGCGCGGGGGCTGCTGTGGCTGCTGGAGGAGGAGGCGCTGCAGCCGGGCGGCAACGAGGACACCTTGTTGGAGCGACTCTTCTCCTACTATGGCCCCCAGGAGGGGGGCAAGAAAGGTATGGGGGGAGCCTGGCACTGTGGGGACATGTCCAGGTCCACTAGACCAGGAGAAACCTCTCTAGTAGGAGGTGTCCCTGCCCATGGAGAGGGAGTTGGAACTTGATGATCTTTAACATGCTTTCCAACCCAAAGCATTTACCATTCTGTGACATGTGCCAGTGAAGTGCCAGTCCCTGGGGCTGTGCCCACCGGTTCTGTGTCTCCCCACAGGGCACAACCCGCTGCTCCCCAGTGACAAACCCCGACACTTCCTTTTGGGCCACAGCTCGGGGACCAACTGGGTGGAGTACGATGCCACCGGATGGCTCAACTATGTCAAGCACAACCCAGCCTCCCAAAACGCCTCTGTCCTGCTGCAGGAGTCCCAGAAGTGAGTGGGGTCCTGGGTTGGGAGCGTGGCAGGGCTGAGAGGTGTTGCTGGTGGGTGACGTCCCCTCCGTGCCCCGCAGGAAGGTGATCAGCAGCCTCTTTGCCGGCCGTGGCGGGTCGGCGCTGGTGCTGTCGGGCTCGGTGGCGGGGCTGGAGGGGGGCTCCCAGCTGGCCCTGCGCAGGGCCACCAGCATGCGCAAGACCTTCACCACCGGCGTGGCTGCCGTCAAGAAGAAATCCCTCTGCATCCAGATCAAGCTGCAAGTGGTGAGTGAGAGCGTGCCAAGGGGGGCTCCCCACATCCAGCCGGGGCACCGCAGCACATCACCGCTCACCCCGCTCTGCCATGCCTGCAGGACGCCCTCATTGACAGCATCAAGAAGTCGAAGCTGCACTTCGTGCACTGCTTCCTGCCCAAGGCGGCAGGCGGCGGGGACCCCCAGGCACTGCCGTGCCGGCGGGTGAGCGGCAGCGAGCTGGAGCTGCCGGCGGAGCACTGCGAGGCCGGGCTGATGCAGCTGGACGTGCCCCTCCTGCGCGCCCAGCTCCGCGGCTCCCGCCTGCTCGACGCCCTCCGCGTGTACCGCCAAGGTGAGCCGTGAGCAGTGGGGTGGGTGTCGTGCAGGTCCTGCCTCCCATGGAGGTCACGGCTGTGTTTTCTCACCGGGGAGCCAAAGACCCTCGGGAACCCATTCAGCACGTGCCCTTGCTCTGAGCCCCCCAGCCTCCAGCCGTCTCCCCAGGGCGGTCCTGTCCCTGTCCCCCCTCCCCTGCAGGGCCATTATCTCTGCTGGGGACAGGCATGGCCTTAATTGGGTGCCTCTGCTGGTGCCGCTGGTTCCTGGCAGAAATCCCACTGGCATCCAGCCCCTGTCCCACTGGAACGAGGGTGTCTGGGTCGTGCTCAGCAAAGCATTTATTGATACACGTGGCCGGCCTCCTGGCCGAGGGTTTATTGCTTGGAGGCCGGACCCTTCCTGCCGTGATTGGAAATCGATGCCACCCACACACCTCCTGGGCCAATGGCCGTGGCCAGCCGGCCATGTGTCCCCATCAATACCTCGTCGTTAATTAAGATGTGAAGGCTCGATGCTGGAGCCTGATGCAGGAGTTGGCTGCAGCTCAGAGTGAAGCCAGAGCAGGACTTCCACAAGCAACACACGTGTCCCTGCTCTTCTCCCAAGATGAGATCTGGCCACTTACTCCCTAGATCCCTGCCAAAATTGCTGGAGGACCCAGCCAAGGAAAACCTCTTTCCAGCTCTGGCCCCCTGGGGAGCTGTGCCATGTGAGCTGACCCCATCAGCTCTTCCAAAAGTTGGGCCTCAGCATGTCAGGGCGCACAGGGCTGTCCCCAGCCTACCCTGGCGCCCTGACTGTCCCCACAGCCCCACTCTCCTTTGCTCCCCCAGGTTACCCTGACCACATGGTGTTTGCGGAGTTCAGGCGGCGCTTCGATGTCCTGGTCCCACACCTGACCAAGAAACACGGGCGCAACTACATCGTGGTGGATGAGAAGCGGGTACGTGTCCTATGCCAGGGCCAGTGCTGTGGTCCAAAGTCCCCTGCACCCCAGGGTGCCACCAGCTCAGTCCTGACACTTCTGCCACCCCACAGGCAGTGGAGGAGCTCCTGGAGTCACTGGATCTGGAGAAGAGCAGCTACCACATGGGCTTGAGTCGGGTATGGTGCCCAACACTGGGTGTGGGTGTGGGCAGGGGTGTGCGTCATGGCTCGGCATGGCATGGTGGGACAGCACAAGGGCAGCTCTGTTTGCTCCCACTCACGGCATTCCTCGTGCCTGGGGAATAAAGCCCCACAGGGGGACAGGCCCAGTGGCTGGGACAGGAGGGGAGAGCTGCATCCCCGCCGGCAGAGGGTGGCACGGCGTGGCTGGAGGGATGCTGGCACCCATCGCCGTCCTACCCCACTCCCTTCTCGCAGGTGTTTTTCCGGGCTGGATCGCTGGCCAAGCTGGAGGAGCAGCGGGACACGCAGACCAGCAGGAACATCACCCTCTTCCAGGCGGCGTGCAGGGGCTTCCTGGCACGGCAGCACTTTAAGAAGAGAAAGGTTCGTCCCAGCAACTCTCCCCTCCCCGCTCTGCTGCACAATTTCGCCTAAAATGGGCAGCGCAGTCTTTCTGCGCCTCCTGGGCCAGCACCTCCTCCTCCTCCCGCCTCCCCTGAGCAGTGGGGGGCCAGGGGGAGCCAGGGGGCCAGGGGGAACCGGCAGGGAGGCTGCTGGGCATCGCCACAGCAGGATGAATCAACACATCAGCTCCTACTTTTATCATTAAAGAAGGCGTAAAAATAGGCGTCTCTTCAGCTCCTCAGATACGCTGGTGCAATTAGCCCAAATGCTAACGAAGGGGAGCATGCCGTGGTGCTGGTTGGGGTGCTGAGCACTCATCCAACCTGCTTTGACCCACTGGCAGCACCCTGTGCTGACCACATACCCTGTGCTGACCCCGTGCCCTGCACAGATCCAGGATTTGGCCATCCGGTGTGTGCAGAAGAACATCAAGAAGAACAAGGGGGTGAAGGACTGGCCGTGGTGGAAGCTCTTCACCACCGTGCGGCCCCTCATCGAGGTGCAGCTCACCGAGGACCAGATCCGTGGCAAAGACGTGGGTATCTGCTGGGGGCGTTGGACGGAGCAGGGAGGGCTCGGGGGAGACACTGCTCCTGGGCCTTGACGTGGGGTGGGACCCTACGGTGGGGTCGGATGCAGGGGTGGGATGCAGGATCCTGTGCTGGATTGGGATACAGGATCCCCCACGGTGGGTTGGGATGCAGGATCTAACAGTGGGTGGGATGCAGGATCCTGTGGTATATTGGGATACAGGATCCCCCATGGTGGGGTGGGATGTAGGAGCCCACGATGGGGTGAGATGCAGGACCACGTCGGCCCGTGCCCCGTCAGCGCCAGGCTCGAATTGCTCCCTAATTTGCGAATCAGCATGTCATTAGCATCCCGAGAGCCGGCTGTTGCATGAGCCCAATTACAAGCGTGGAGAATGGAAATGAAACCGTGTGCCGAGAGGCATATGCGGGGGCTCCGCTCGCGCTGGCAACCAGACACTGGTGCACCCTCCGAGCCCGCCCGGCACCGAGCCACTGCCTGGCTCAGCTTTCACCCTGACCCGCCGAGGACGGGTGCCTGGGTGGGAGCACCCGAGCCCCCTCCTGCCCCCCAGCCTGTGCTGGGACCTGAGAAGGGGAGAGGAAGATGCTGGCAGCCAGACACGCCTCCCCAGAACTGGCCAGTGGGCCCTGGGCATCCTGGTGGGCCCCCTCCCTCCCCACCTGGGCTGGGTGCACCCACACCCTTCTGTGAGCTGCTGATGGGTGGGTTTGCTCCCACCCCCTCCCAGGGGATGTGGGGACCCCTCTCCAGGTTTTCTGGAACCGCCTGGCGTTTCGACACCATTTATGGGGTTGGAGTCAGCATGGCAGAGAAGCGGGCTGGGGAAAGTCCCTGCCCAGCCCTTGGCAGGGAGAGCGGCCCCAGGGAGCCCCCAGCCTGCCCACCCTGCGTTGGGGGGGTGCTGGGGGGTGGAGAGCTGCCAGGCTCCTGCCTGCCAACCTCTCCCCTGCGCCTGCTCCCTCCCTCACCGCCCGCTCTGTTGCAGGAAGAGATCCAGCAGCTGAAGAGCAAACTCGAGAAGGTGGAGAAGGAGCGTAACGAGCTGAGGCTCAACAGTGACCGCCTGGAGAGCAGGGTAGGTCCCTGCTGGTGCCGGGCTGGGCTGCGGTGCTGTTCTGGCCCACCCCAGCTCACGGTCCCACTGTCCCTGCTGCCCCCAGATCACAGAGCTGACCTCGGAGCTGACGGACGAGCGCAACACCGGCGAGTCGGCCTCCCAGCTGCTGGACACTGAGACAGCCGAGAGGCTGCGGGCTGAGAAGGAGATGAAGGACCTGCAGGTAAATGCACCTCTCCCCGGTCTCGCAGCATTTCCCATCCCCTCCCTGGTGCTCACCATGGCTGTGTCCCCTCCCAGGCCAAGTATGATGCCCTGAAGAAGCAGATGGAGTCGATGGAGATGGAGGTGATGGAGGCTCGGCTCATCCGGGCGGCCGAGCTCAATGGGGAGCTCGATGATGATGACTCGGGTACTGTCCTGCCTCTGGTGCTGGCTGCTGGCACACCCCAAGTGTCCCCTCTCCGTGATGGCCCCGTGCCACCCCAACAGCCCCTTGGTGACCCCATTTCCCTGCACAGGCGGTGAATGGCGGCTGAAATACGAGCGGGCAGTGCGGGAGGTCGACTTCACCAAGAAACGGCTGCAGCAGGAGCTGGAGGACAAGCTGGAGGTGGAGCAGCAGGGCAAGAGGCAGCTGGAGCGGAAGGTGAGTGGGGCTTGGTCTCCTCAGCATGGCCTGGGCTGCTGGGAGCTGAGGGACCCCATGGCCAGGACAGCAGGGATGTGGTGGGACCTGGAGCCCTCACCACCCTGCCCGCTCCTGCCCGCAGCTGGCAGACCTGCAGGCAGACAGCGAGGAGAGCCAGCGGGCGCTGCAGCAGCTGAAGAAGAAGTGCCAGCGCCTGGCAGCCGAGCTGCAGGACACCAAGCTGCACCTCGAGGGACAGCAGGGACGCAACCACGACCTGGAGAAGAAGCAGCGGAGGTGGGGACTGCGTGCTGGCAGCAGAGGGTCCCAGGGGATGTGGCATCCTCGCCGCGCCGCGAGCCTCTGCCCAAGTGGCATTACCATTTTAGCAGAGATTTGGGCATTTCACCAGCGCCTGCTTGGCTGAGGTGTCGCCAGTGGGGTGGGACTGCCCGAGTTGGATGTGTCAGTTGTGAGGGCACCTCAGCCCTTTTTGGGGGGACCTGGAGCTGTGTGACCTCCCCACCATGTGGGGTCGTGCCCCATGGTGCAGGCTGCTGGTGCCCTGCATCTCTGCTCGGTGTGCGCTGCCATCCCGTCCCTGCTCCCAGCCCCAAAGTTTGCTCACGTTATTAAGCAGCAGGGACGCTTTCATCTCATTATGGTAATGATCACACACACAAATACAGCGAGAGAATCCAATCTAATTAATTTCAATTTCCACGGATTGGAGTCTGTGCTAATGCAGCTGTTTATTACCCAGCACGAGAAAAAACGGGGATTAGTTGCCGAGGTGTTTAACGCAGGTCACAAACTCAAGCACGGGGTTGTTTTCCAAGCCCCAAAGGCAGTGATTTCGGCACAAACCCAGCTGATCCCATCCCAGGAGCACTGGGAGAGCTGCCATGGTGCTTCCTGGCTACAGGCTGTGTTGAGCACTACCCCACCAAGGGTTTGTGTCCCCTCAGGGGGGCTCGTGTCCCCTCCAGGGATGGGACTGGTGCCATCTCAGCCTCAGCACTGAGACACAGCTGGGGGAGCTGAGCTGCTGCAAGAGCGTGTCTCTTCTGGAGACCCCCCGATGTCCTGAAGCCCCTCTGAGTCCTGCTTGGAGGGTTTGGTGTCCCTGGCTGCCTTGGTGTAGCCAAGCCCCTGCCATCCACAGCCGGCCCTGCAGAGCAGCTGGTGGTTCTGCTGGGGTGGGCACTGTGCTCTCCATTCGCACAGAGGGAAGGCAATGGGAGGAGTTTCTCCCAGTGACTCCCTGTCACCGTGCTGGCAATTAAAGGCTCATCACCAGCCTGTTTCCAACAAGCCACAGTGCCCGCCCCAGTGGCTGGTGCCATGGGAAGGGGATGCCCAGCACAGTGTCCCCGGCTGGTCCCCGGGGTGCTGAGTGCTGGTGCTGCTCTCCCCGTGCAGGTTTGACAGCGAGCTCTCCCAGGCACACGAGGAGGCGCAGCGGGAGCGGCTGCAGCGGGAGAAGCTGAGTCGCGAGAAGGATGTGCTGGTGGCCGAGGTCTTCGGGCTCAAGCAGCTGCTGGAGGTGAGTGGCCCCCAGCCCCCAGCCCAGCCCCCTGTCACCGCCTGCCCTGGGCTCACAGTGACCCTCTCTCTCACAGGACAAGGACTCGGACATCGCGGGGCTGACTCAGAAGGCAGAGTCGCTGGAGGCAGAGCTGCAGGACATCTCCTCCCAGGAGTCAAAGGACGAAGCCTCCCTGGCCAAGGTGAAGAAGCAGCTGAGAGACCTGGAGGCGAAGGTCAAAGACCAGGAGGAGGAACTGGACGAGCAGGCTGGGACCATCCAGATGCTGGAGCAGGTACAGCGGGGAGGGGCGAGGTTTCTGGGTGGGGTGGTTTCATGCAGAGCTGTTATTACTTGGGCCGGGCTTGCCCAGGAAGAGGAGGCGGTCGCCCTCAGCCCGGCGTGGGGCCAGGCATCGCCACAGCTCCCGGCACTCCATGCCATGGCCCAGCAGGTCACCATGGGCCGGGCAGCCCGGCCAGCCTTGGACCGGGGGGTTTTCTGCGTGAGTGGGGCCTGGGGAGTGGCACGTGGGGGTCCCCGTGTGCCCTTTGCTCTGACCACGTCCCCATCATTTGCAGGCAAAACTGCGGCTGGAGATGGAGATGGAGCGGCTGCGGCAGACCCACGCCAAGGAGGTGGAGAGCCGTGACGAGGAGGTGGAGGAGATCCGGCAGTCCTGCCAGAAGAAGGTAGGGCTCAGCTGCAGGCCCTCTCCCCAGGAGGGCCTGGGATGTGTCCCCGTGCCCCGGCTGGGTGCCGGGAGCTGCCAGCTGGGCACCGTCACGCAGCACCCGGCTCCCACGCAGCCGACCACAGCCCGGCTCCACCGGCCCGGCAGGTCCAACCGGTCCTTCTGCCGCCCGGGCCGGCACACGCTGGGCCTTGTGCCTCTGGTTGCACAAACACCCGTCCGTGGGGTCACCCGGTGTCCCCAGTGCGGGGGGACACACGAGGAGGGGCGTCATGGCCCCTCCTCACCGCCTTGACCGGCTGTCCCCTGGCTGTCCCACAGCTGAAGCAGATGGAGGTGCAGCTGGAGGAGGAATATGAGGACAAGCAGAAGGTGCTGAGAGAGAAACGGGAGCTGGAGAGCAAGTTATCTGCTGTCAGCGAGCAGGTGGGCTGAAGAGCAACTGGGCATATGCCTTGCTTTGGGAACCCTGGGGTGGCCATGCTGTGGTGGGGTGGCCGTGGTGGGGTGGACACCCCTGTGACACAGAGCCCTGGCATGGTTCCCCCTTGCACAGGCCAACCAGAGGGACTTTGAGACGGAAAAGCGCCTGCGCCGGGACCTGAAGAGAACAAAGGCACTGCTGGCTGATGCTCAGATCATGCTGGACCACCTGAAGAACAATGCGCCCAGCAAGAGGGAGATCACCCAGCTCAAGAACCAGGTGTGCACCCAGATCCCCCCAAAACCACAGCCTCCGAGGGGCAGGGGGTGTCCCTGTGCCCTGGCCAGGTGCTGAGCTGTGTCCCTGCAGCTGGAGGAGTCGGAGTTCACCTGCGCCGCTGCCGTCAAGGCCCGCAAATCCATGGAGGTGGAGATCGAGGACCTCCACCTGCAGATCGACGACCTCGCCAAGGCCAAGGCAGCGGTGAGGCTTTTGGGATGGCAGGCAGTGTTGTGGGGCCATGCCCTGCTTGCACCCAGGGTGCCAGCAGGGTGACCCCATGCTGTTTGGGGTGGTTTTGGGGGGTGAGTGCCCCGCTCCTGGGGTACACCAGGAGACAGGGGTTGCTCTCCACAGCTGGAGGAGCAGCTGAGTCGGCTGCAGCGGGAAAAGAACGAGGTGCAGAGTCGGCTGGAGGAGGACCAGGAGGACATGAATGAGCTGATGAAGAAGCACAAGGCGGCTGTAGCCCAGGTGAGAAAGAGCAGCTGCTGCAGCCAGCCCACTCTCCAAAACACCCCTTTTGGAACCAGCGCAGTGGGATCCCTACTGAGGGCTGTGGTGTGTCCCGCAGGCATCCCGGGACCTGGCACAGATGAATGACCTCCAAGCACAGCTAGAGGAGGTCAGCAAGGAGAAGCAGGAGCTGCAGGAGAAGGTGGGGAGCACCAACATCAGACAGGGGATGCACCCTGAGTGAAGCCAGGGGGGCAGGGGGTACCTGGAGACCTGCTGGCCACGCTGTGCACCGTGGGGGTGCAGAGCAGTCCTGTGAGAAGCTCTCCATTGGGCTGGGAGCAGCATGGGCAGCAGCTCTGCTCCAGGACACCGAGGGGGTAGGGAGGTTGTGGTCGCGGCTGAGGCTGTCCCCTCTGACCCCCCCCAGCTACAAGGCCTGCAGAGCCAGCTGGAGTTCCTGGAGCAATCCATGGTGGACAAGTCACTGGTGAGCCGGCAAGAGGCCAAGATCCGCGAGCTGGAGACCAGGCTGGAGTTCGAGCGGACACAAGTCAAGCGCCTGGAGGTAGGCACTGTGCTCTCCCTCCACCCTGCCTGGGACTGGGGTGCAACAGGATCAGGGTGAAGCTGCCCGAGAGGTGTGCTGAGCGCATCCCCTCCGCAGGACCCCCCCTTTCCCCTCGGCAGCCCTTCCCCGTCTCCGCAGGGAGGGCTCCCTGCAGGCTCCAATAACAGTAATCCACCGCCCAGCCTGGCAAAGTGCTGCTCTTTCCCTGCATCGACTTAGGGAAATTACAGACTCCCCGGCCCCACGAACGCAGCCTGCTTTATATTCTGCCTCCGCAGCTCTGCCGGGGAGTGCAGCAGCTTAGCTCTCCTCTTCATATTTTCCAAGCTATTATTTCCTTCCCCGCTCTCTCTGCCGGGGCCATAAATATGCAGCGGCTGGCTCAGTGGCTGGGGGAGAACGGGAGCTATTTTTTCCCTACGTTACATGTTTTAATTACTTCACACACAGTTAAATCTATTTTTCCAATCCAGGAGAGCCCTTGCTGTTGTTCTGCCCCTTCCCTGGCCCTGGGAGGGGGTGATTTCTCCTCCTTGTGTAAATTCACGGGGCTGGGCTCCTTCCCCTCCTGAGCCCTTGGTGGGTGCTGGGGTGAGGGAGGACCTGCAGGACGAGGGGTCCCTGGGGGGACCCGGGCTGACCCCGGTGCTCTGCAGAGCCTGGCCACGCGGCTGAAGGAGAACATGGAGAAGCTGACGGAGGAGCGGGATCAGCGCGCAGCCGCCGAGAACCGGGAGAAGGAGCAGAACAAGCGGCTGCAGCGGCAGCTCCGCGACGTCAAGGAGGAGATGGGCGAGCTGGCCAAGAAGGAGGCAGAGGCCAGCCGCAAGAAGCACGAGCTGGTGAGGCTCCCGTCCCTGCCAGGGCCAGGCAGGGGGCAGGGGGTGGTCCCTGAGGTGCCTGGCTCACCCTGCTCCCTCCCCGCAGGAGATGGACCTGGAGAGCCTGGAAGCCGCCAACCAGAGCCTGCAGTCAGACCTGAAGCTGGCCTTCAAACGCATCGGGGACCTGCAGGCAGCCATCGAGGATGAGATGGAGAGCGACAGCAACGAGGACCTTATCAACAGGTGAGAACACCCGGGCCTGGCTCCCATGCGAGGCACTTCCCTGGGCTCACTGCTTCCTCTTGCCACTTTGGAAATGCCATGGGGACCCCTTGGCTCTGCCTGGCCCTGGCAGGATGCTGTCCACCCATCCATCAATGCGTTGGGCACCTGTGCATCCCTCCATGCACCTGTGTCTGTGCCAGCCGTGCACTGGGCACCTGTGCACACAGGCATCTGTCCCTGCACCTGTGCATCCATCCCCCTGTCCACCTGCAGCCCTCATGAGCTTCGCCTGCTTGTGGAGGTGCCTGAAATGCATCCAGGGCCATGTCAGCTGGCTGGAAACAGCCCAGGGAGTCCCAGGAGCCAGGGCAGAGTGAGCTGGCAGGAGGTTTGGGATGCTGGGATCCAGCCCAACCCAGGATAGAATTACAGAATCATGCAGTTGTTTAGGTTGGGAAAGACCTCTGAGATCATCAGCTCCAGCCATTAACCCAGCACTGCCATATTACCACTAAATCGTGTCCCCAGGTGCCATGTCCACATGTTTTTTTGAAGCCTTGCAGAGGTGGTGACTCTGCCACTTCCCTGNCCCCTAACCCCCAGCTCACCCCCGCGGGCCGGGGTCCCGCATGCCACGGGCCCACCTCGCATGCCCTAACAGCACCCGTGGCACGGCACAGCACGGCTCATAATGCATCCCACGCAATGGGGNAGTTGAGGCCAAGTCCTCTTGTTCTATCACTTGTTCCTTGGGAGAAGAGATTGACTCCAATCTGGCCCCGCCCTCCAAAGGGTCCCCCTGAGCCTCCTTTTCTCCAGGCTAAAGCCCTCCAGCTCCCTCAGTCACTCCTTATCAGACTTGTGCTCTAGACCCTTCCCCAGCTCCATTGCCGTTCTTTGAATGCTGGAATCCAGCCTGGGTGCAACCTCACTCCAGGGCTGCAGGGCAGCTTCTCCTCCCTCCCCTGGCCCTCCCCCTCCATTTAATTTGTCCCCATCCGTTCTCCACTTGCTTGTTTTTTTTTTTTTAATTTTCATTTGATNGTGGGGTGGGGCGGGGTGGGGTGGGGTGGGGGATGATGACCTGCTGGGGCTGATGATGAGTGTGGGGCAGCGGTGGAGCCCCGCTAATTAATTTCCCCATCCGTGGGGCCTCCCACGACCCAGGTCCTGCTTAACTAACGGCATGTTCGCCTGGACATGAACTGCGTTTGACGTGGAGTTTAATTCTGTCGGTTATAAAACCTAAACTGCCCCCAGAGTTTGTTTTCAGGGCTCGTTGGGGAGTTTTTTGGTGTCGTTCTGTGGGTTGTTTGTTGGGTTTTTTTCCCAAGCCCAGCGTTGCCTGGATGTATTGCAGTGGAGGGAGGTGCACAGGATCATTGCTTTGAATTTAACAAGAAGGATTCATATACAGGGTCTATCCCAGCCCGTCCCTTGTGCTGTTTGCCATCGTTCCCAGGCAGGGAATAAGCCCAAAACCAAGCGGATAAAAGGCCTTTTAAGATCCTATGATGTATCCCTTCCCTGGAGTAGCCCAGTGGGAGCCCTCGTTTGGTGGGAGAGGGTGGGGAGAGGGGAGCGCACGGCTTCGATTTCCGTATAGACCCCGCCGGTGCTGCCGTAACCCTAATGAAAGCAGTAAGCGGTGAGGAATTAAGGGAGATTTATTCAGGGATGCTTTTAACGTGGAGAAATGGATTTTGCAATGCAGACGGCACCTTCTTTCTAAAGGCAATCAATATGGTTACGAACAGCCGTTATAAATTAGATGGTTTAAGCCAGATAGGACTTTTTTTACGCTGGGCTGTAAATCAGGGGCTCTGGGGCACGGCAGGGCTGTAAATCTGCCCATGGTGCTGCTGCGCCCGCCGTGCCGGAGTCGTTTCTGTTCCGCCTGCTAAACTCCTGTTTACCTGGGGCTGTCAGCATCGCTCTTCCTCGCTGTAATTCTGCACTCGACGGCGGCCTATAAAATGAACCCACTTATTTCTTTCCGAGTCCTGGAACTGGAAATCTCCTGTGTTTCTGGAGCTGTGCCCTCCCTGCCCGCTGCCCCAGCTGTCTTCAGCCCTGGAGCCGCGCAGTGGCAGGGAGGGATGTTGGGCAGAGGGTGCAGGAGCCCCTTGGGCAGGAAGGGAGGTGGTTTGGGGGTATTGGTGGGTGCTTCAGGGAGCCCCTAAAATGCAGGCTGAGCTCTGTGCATGCAGTTGTGCCTCAGAGATCATGGGATCAGGTTTCACCCATGCCAGGGTGCACAGGCAGTGGGTGCTGGGGGAGCTATGGTACCTTCCAGTGCACTTTCACCTCTCCAGCACCCAAAATCTCACTGCCCCATGATCACCTCTTGTTTTTTCCCACCCTGACCGGCTCCTCCGGCAGTGACGGTGACTCGGATGTGGACTCGGAGCTGGAGGAGCGTGTTGATGGGGTGAAGTCTTGGCTTTCCAAGAACAAAGGCTCCTCCAAAGCACTCTCGGATGATGGCAGCCTGAAGGGCAGCAGGTGGGTGCAGGGCTGGGCGTGGGGCTGAGCTGTGCCCGGGCATGGCTGGGGGTGGGTGGGCACACGTGGGATGTGGTGCTCAGTTCCCTCCTGGTGCTTGTGTGCTTGGCCAGGGAAGGATTAATGCTGGTGAGTGGCTTGGTCTCTGTTGGGGACACATGTCCCCCCATCCAAGGGGACTTTCCTGGTCCCCCCTTGCCTCATCCCACCCTGGAGTCACAAGGGCATCCATACCCCCTACCCCGTTTGCCTCCCCAGGGCTCGTGGTGCTGGGCTCTAGCTCTGTGCAGCATTCCATCACTCCAGGACTGATTCCCTGCTCCATCCTGCCCTCCTTTGCAGCCCCACCACGTCCCTCCCCACACCTCTGAGAAAACGACAGTGGAGGTGGGGCACGTGCCCAGGTGCCCCCCTGGCACAGGGCTGGGGCACACATCCCCATTCCCCTTCCCCATGGAAATTGCTCGCCTGCTGAGCCGAGATTGCTTTTATCCAAACCCAATTTCCTAGCAGGGCTCCAGGAGTCCCAGGGGACTCCCTCCCTCTGCCGAGCAGGGGGGAAAGATCTGAGCTGGTTTCTGTTAATTGGTTTAATTTATTCAGCGGTGCAGATGTAAAACATTTTGTTATTGGAGATAATTCCACCTTTTCTGAAGTCGGGAATCAAACGCAGCGGCTCCAGGTAGCCGACAATGAAGTAAATTGAAGGCGACACTTTAAAGGGGAATCGAAGTGCTGGGCTAGAGCAATTCCCACATTTACGTGGCATTTTTCCGCGGCGCCGTTTCCCACTCACCCGCGTGTCTCCCCCGTGTCCCCGGCGCGGGGGCCGCGGGTCCGTGGCACAGGTCGGCCCCGCCGGAGGGTCCCGAGGCCGAGGAGCGGCCGGCGTCGGTGTTGAGCTCCCTCAGCTACAGGAAGCGGCCGGGCCTCAAGGACTCCATCGGCGGCCTCGGGGACGAGCAGACGCTGTTCAGCGCCCTGGGCGAGCGCCCGGCGTCGCCGNCTTCGCCGACGCCAGCGGCCGCGCCCGCCGGGGCCTGGACAAGCGGTGGTCCCTGTCGGCCACCGACGTCGAGAAGGCCTCCGTGGCCTCTGCCCCCGTGAGCCGAGCGTCCTCCTCGTCGTGGCGCGGGCCGGAGGATGGCGACGATGGGGACGAGGGGTGCTCGGTGCTGAGCTTCGCCCTCTCCAGCCCCGGGAGCCTGCGCAGCAGGCGTGGGGGGCCTGAGGGCCGTCCCCC
>VWZG01010139.1:1039367-1051614 GCA_013396735.1 Grallaria varia
CGCCCCCGTTCTCCGCCCGCCGCCCCCCGTTCGCAGCCGGGCTGGTGCAGCGCCGCGCCCGCAGCCCCTCCGCCCGTGCCCCCGGCGGTGGGGAGGGCACGGCAGCGCCCGGCGAGACCCGCTCCCGGGGCACCGAGCCCTTCGAGCCGGGCCCTCCGCGCGGTGCCCAGCGCGGGGCCGGGGGGCGCTGCGGGCGTTTGGATCTTCCCCCCGCCCCGTGCCCCTTGGGGTGACCCCCCGGCTCCGGGAGGGGCGCGGGCACGGCCGGGGAGCCCTTCCCGAGGGAAGCAGCCAACACCCAGCTCGGCTCCTTGGCCCTGCCACCCACGGGGCACCCGCGGCCCCGGTGGCTCCGCTGCCCCGAAGCCGGGACTGGGCGCCCTCCGGGGCTTGGGGAGGCCTGCCAGGGACTGGGGTGGCCCGGACCTCCGGGGCCATGCACGGGGCGACGGGCAGGTCGTGCTCCAGCTGGCCCCGGTGGGATGCAGAATGGGGGATGCGGGAGGCAGGATGCGGGATGCAGAATGTGGGATTCAGGATGCGGGATGATGGATGTGGGATGCTGGATGCGGGATTCAGGATGTGGGCTGCGGGCTGCGGGCTGCGGGCACAGGCTGCAGGCAGCAGCCGTGCGGGGAGTTACATAAACTCCCCATCTGGCAGCGGAGCCCAGGCGGGGAAGGGCGCCCGCCGTGGCCCTGTGCCCGCTGCTATTCCCGGCTCGTTCTGCCGCCCGGGGCTGCTGCCACAGCCTCCTCCCTCGGGCGAGGGGCTGGGCGGGGGCAGCGAGGGGGGCAATGCCCCCGGTCTCGTGCCCTGCCGCAGGGGCAGTGAAGCCGGAGAGGAGTCTGAGTCGCTGGCTCTGTCCTGGGAGCAGGGCCCTGGGTAGGGCAGGTTTCCCCCACGGGAGGCTGGTGCTTACTGTGTCGGTTTAATGATTTCTAATGAGCAATTACCTTTAGTCAGTCCCCTAATTTCTGAATATCAATAAAGTTAATTAAACTCTGCATGTGCATTTCCCAGAGTCTTAGAAGCAGGGATACCCTGGAAGGTGCTTAGCTTTTGCCAGGGCTGGGACCGCTGGGGTCCTGCCCACTCTGTGCCCCCTGTCATGTGGTGGGAGCTGCCCGTGGGGCTCAGCCCCCAGCTCCCTGTCCCCCACGAGGCAGAGTTCCAGGCAGAACCCCTGTTCCATGCAGCACCACCATGTCAGTGTTGCTGTGGCCTTGGCTTGGCATTGATGGGCTGGTGTGTGATGGGCATGAGCCATGGGTCTGGGGGATGTGAGGACAGGGGGTCTTGGACCCCCTCAGCCAGGCTGGGGTGCTTGGTGATGCCCCCTGAACATTGGCGATGCAGGGTCTGATCCTGTCTCCCTTCTCCCCCAGCAATGGGGCAGCACCAGCCCCTGGTACCCACAGGGGTTTTGCCCCAGCAGGAAACAGGCACTGGTGCAGCTGGGTGGTACAGTGCCAGGCATGGCTCCATTCACCCTGCCCCACTGCAGCCCCTCTCCCCAGCTCTCCAACGCCGTGGCAGACTGAGGTTTTTTTGAGGGGGTCGTCTTAGCCACACTGAAGGGAACTCCATGTGATTTGGGGTCCTGTTGGCCTGGGGTAATGGGAAGCACTGCGGGTTGTGGCAGGGGGCACAGGGCCTGGCTGTGCCCCCATGAGCTGTGCCACAGCATCCAACCCCAGCCGGATGCACTGTGCCCATGGGGAAGGTGTATATAGGGGGCATGGTGCCCCGGGGATGTGGGGGTGGTTGGGGTCTCTGCGAGGAGGGGGCTGTGAAGGAGGCAGGCGTCTGCTCTGGTAATTAACGGCGCGTGTGCTCGTGCCCTGCGTGCCTCCGAGGAGCTCGTCACCGCCACGCTGCCGTGCCGCCGGGCCAGGATTATCTGGATAATACTCTTAAGCCAGAGAGCGGGAGGGCAGGGCTGTCCCGCGGGGACTTGGGGCGCAGGCTGAGCCAAGCACCCCCACTGTCCCCCGGGAGCCCGAGTGCCGCAGGGATCGTCGGTGCGTTTGCAGTGACGGGGATGAATTCGGCACAGGGTGCTGTGCCAGACAGGGCTGCCAGGCAGAGCCAGAGCAGTGGGACTGTGGGGGGAAATGGGGTGCAAAGACGCCCAGGCAAGGACATGACAAGGGCACACCCAGGCCTGGTGCGGAGCAGGAGGAAGATCCCTCCCCTGTGCTGCCAGTGGGACCCCCAGGCTGGCACGGGGCTCTCTAGGGCTCTTTCCCCACGTGCAGCCCCATGCCAGCGTGGGGGTCGGGGCTGAGCCCGGCTGGGGGGTCCCCCGGGAGCACCAACAGCCCCCAGGGGAGGCGGATGAAGTTGTGACTCCGGCGGCTCTGACGGGAGAGGATAATTTCGCCTCCAATCAATTCTTTAAATGTGCACAATTGAAAGATTGCCTCTGAAAGCTGCCTATAACCAGGGAGGTAATGGATTCCCTCCAGTTGCAGGCAGGAGCTCGGGAGCGGCAGCATCCCTCCCTCCTGCTGCCGGGGAGATGGGG
Source organism: Grallaria varia (assembly GCA_013396735.1). Classification (NCBI taxonomy): domain Eukaryota; kingdom Metazoa; phylum Chordata; class Aves; order Passeriformes; family Formicariidae; genus Grallaria; species Grallaria varia. The sequence continues at coordinate 1,041,898 of VWZG01010139.1, forward strand.
CGGACTGGAGCATCAGCACTGCCCCCACCGTGGCCATGCAGGGGGGGCGCAGGGGCCGCCTGGGGGATGCCTCTGTCTGCCTGGCCTGCTGTCAGCCTGCCCTGCACTGGGACCTGGCACTGCTCACCGCGTCTTCCGAGGTGCCAGAGGGGCCCCACTGGCCAAGGCTGGGCATGTGCTCGATCCCCAGGCTGCAGGAGAAGCGGCAGGAGCCAGCCCGCACTCTCGCCGTGCCAGTAGGAATTATTACATATATAATTTAAATGCAGTAACGAGCTGCGCCGAAGGGATCAAATATTAATCAGCCGCAAGAACGCTGCTCTGACCCTGCGAAAATGGAGAGAGGTGCTTGAAATGCCAGATCAGCTGGCGCTGGGCGATGAGCGGGGTGATGCTCAGGCAGGGCGGGCTCCAGTGGTCCCCACCTGCCCGGGGATGGGGCAGCAAGGGGGAACGTGGCCTGGGCATCAGGCCCTGGTGGCTTCTGGAAATGGAGTATTCATCCTATAGGAAGGGCGGTGGCAGGGCAGGGTGTGGGGGTGGCTGGAAGGGACCCAGTGCTGGGGACAGCTGCGATTCTGGCTCTGGCAGGAGCAGGCGGCGATGGGAGGGAACGGTGTCTGCGGGAAGGATGACATGGCTGAGCAGCCCAACGCCGAGCCCAACGAGCAGCTCTCGCTCGCCTCCCGCAACCGATTTCAATTACTGTCTCCAGCAGTGGGCAGGGAAGGGGAGATGCGAGCTGGAAGGGGCAGCACGGCTCTGCTCTCCCTGCCTGACTCCTGCCTGTGCTGGGCAGGCACCTCCAGGACCCAGGAGACGCCCGAGGGCTGGATGCTCCTCTGTGGCACAGAGGGGCGAGCTGTGCTGGGTCCTGGGGGAGTCCAGAGCTTGCGCAGAGCCCCACGTGGGGCTGGCATCCACGCCATGGGCACTGCGGGTGGCACAGAGCGGGTACAGCCCAGCAGCGGGGTCTCCATCACAGGGGATCCTGATGCAGGCCTGGAGGGGCTGGTTTGGGTGCTGTCAGCACAAGGAGGGGGCACATGGCACCACACAGTGCTTGGGTCTGAAATAGCAGCAGACATACAATTTATCACCGCTGCTGCCGCACAGGGAAATTGCTGTACAAACCCCTCGGCTCCGCAGGGAGAGCAGGGCCTGGGATTACGTGGGCTGCAGGTGACGAGGAGGGGACGAGGGCACCATTGGCATCCACGGGGTGCAGAGGGAGGAAAGCCCTGGGGACGGGCACTCTGGTGCTTGCTGTGCTCTGCCCTGGTGCCTGCCGGTGTCGGTGACGCGCGGGGTGCTCGGTGTGTCAGCCGGTGTTCGGCTGCCGTGATGCTCCAGGGAACCGGTTGCGGTGACGTGACATGTGTCAGCGGGTAAATGACTGTTCAATTCAAGGAGAATCACAAAACATACAAGGTCAAACGTTTCCCCGCCAGTGCTGCCATGAATATTAAAGCAGAGCTTCTCTGGTAGCTGCCAGGGCTGGCGGCCACACTAGCTGGCAGTGTCCCTGGCCACCAGGACACCACCTTGGGTCCCCTCCCCAGCTGCTCTAACAGCCTCAACTTGACCACGGGCATCTGGGGTCACTGGCGGTGCCAGGGTGGAGGTGGTCATGGGGTGACAGGACATGGATGCCAGCATAGGTGCCAAAAGGATTCCCAGCTCACCACGCTGGGAGCCAGTGGTTCAGCTGCATGGCAGTGGTGACAGCTGGGTGGCAGGGGAGCTGGCTGCACAATGCTGCCTGTGTCCACCCACCCCTGCCTGCATCCACCNGCCCACATTGCCTTTCCAGCTGGAAGCAAGCCCTGCTCCCTGGTAGGGGTCCGCAGGGACACCAGGACAGGGGACAGATGGGGATCTGGCATCACCAGGGCACGTTCCTGCTCCTGTGGCTGCTTTGGAAGCGGTTCGGGGGGCTGGGGGCTGTGGGTGAGGGACCAAGGAGGTTGTGGGTGGGGGAGCACAGCGTTGGCTGCCTGACAGCTCATTCATCACGGCTGCCGGCCCTGGCCATGGGGGTAAGGCCAGATTGGATTTTAAATTGGAAAACAGACCTGGAATGCTGTGAGGCCCCCCCCTGTGCCCAAGACCCCTCCTGCCTGCCCCCTCCTACCGAAGGGGGACCTGAGGCATGGAACGCTGCTGTGCCACGGCACCGTGAGGCTCCTGGGCCACCGGGGGCCCTGCGCTGTGCCCTCCCTGGCCGGGCGCTCTGTTATTTCTTTCTTGGCGGGCAGCATCGATCGGTGCTCCCCGGGCGGCCGCGTGCCGCCTTATTTATTTATTTGTGACAGCAGGCAGCATCGATTCCTGTCGGGGGCAGCCGCGCCGCAGCCGGATTAGTCTCTGGCATCTCCCGGCTGCCGTTAATAAACTCCCGCCCGGCAAAGCCAACGTGAGGGATTAGGAGCCCTTCCCGGCTGCAGCCACAGCACGTGGCAGGCGTGCCGAGGGACCCCAACAGCCACATGGCCACTGGGGTCGTGACAGCCCCTTTGCAAGGGTCTGTGCCCACCCCGAGCTCTGCGGGGTCCCTGCTGGGTGCCAGGGCCCAGAGGGGTGGCTGATGGAGATCCGGTCCCATGTCAGAGGTCCCTGGTCACCTCTGGGACGTGGGAGGGACATAGTTGTGACACTGGAGCTAAGCTGCTTAGAGACATCTGCGGAGGTGGAGGCTCTAATCCTGTGGTGTTTGTGGGGCACGGGTGGCAGCAGCTGGGCACCCACTGCCTCCCCACGGTGGCCTGAGCATCCTGCATCCCCTGAGAGCCAGGAGCATCCTGGGTCCTGAGCATCCCCTGGTGCCAAGGGCAACCCGTGGTACCCAGAGCACCGCATGAAGCCCAGGGCAGTGCCTGGTGCCTACACACTGCCCAGCCCAGGGTGTGCAGGATCCAAATCCAACCTGCTGTAGCAACCTTGCTGTGGGGTTTGGGCTCACCCAGTAGCTCAATGGGGTCCACTGCACCCCCAGCACTCTGGCCAGGTGAGGTGCCTGCCGGGATGGGCCTTCCCTGTCTGGGGCAGCCACGGCAGTGCAGGGCCCAGCTCTGAGCACTAATCTGCTGTTAAAGCCTAACGGAGATTTTGGCGCCCTTCAGTATAAACTCATTAACTTTTATGTTCTAATAAATGGATCCTATTAAAATATAATTCTGGCCTTGCTGGGGGGCAAGTAGTGACCCTTTTGGAACGGATGCAGGCAGGTGTTCCCTTCCCTGCTGTGCCCGGGGCATTGTTACCATCCCAGGGTGCTGGCAGGGGGGTGCTGGGGACAGGGGGGTGCTGGGGACAGGGGGATGCTGGGGACAGGAGGTGGGTGGCAGGGGGGTGACGATGTCTCCCAACATCCAGCGGCTCCCCACCACGCTGCACACCCAAGATAATGTGTCTTAATAGTCCCTTAAAAGCAGCAGTCGCAGAGTAATTAATCTTCACAGGGCCCTGCCCTGCTAGGAATGGGGATAATTACCCGGTAATTGGCAGTATCGTGTCATCAGTGCCTGTGCACGGCAGCCAGAGGTGCCCACGCGTTACCGTGGCCCCTGCCCCACGCCAGGCCTCGGAGGGATGCTGGGTGCTGCCGTGGCATCCTCCCTGCTGTGGCACCGTGGGGCTGGGCGGCTGTGCCCGCCGGCAGAGGGGACAGTGCCGTGCCACATCCAGGAGTGAGAGCACTCTCAGACTCATAAGGGCCAATTAAATTCTCTTTTATTCTTGGTCTAAGGGCTGTAAGCGGCTGGGCTGGGCACGCCGGGGGTTGGCACAGGGACTAATGCTCGGGAGGGACATGGGGCTGTGGTGGGGGATCCCCGTGGCTCTGGATGGAAGGAGGGGAGTGTTGGCAGGGGCGTCCACTGCAGACTGACATTGCTCAGGGACAGCCTGGCTGGAGAGAAGCTGAGCTCTCACAGACTCATTGTGCTGGTGGCCTGGAGCAGAGTCCCAGTGTCCAGACCCTGGTGACACTCCTGGTGCAGCCAGTGATGGCAGCCAAGACAATTATGCACATGTCAGCCCTACAGGGATGCAGGGTCCTGGGGAACCCTCGGCATGGGATGGGCACCTCCATGGAGAAGGACAACCCGTGACTAGGGTCACCCAACGCCAGGGCTGTCCCCACCAGAGCCGGCTCATCAGAAGGGTGGGCACTCCTTCAGTGGTACAAGATGCAGCTGTGCATTAATTATCCAGGGCTTAATTGCCAGGGCTGCCCCAGTGAAGGGTATGCTGGGACGAGGTTGCAAGGGTCCAACTTGATGCGGTCAATGAGTTTGTTTGCCATCCTGGTTTTGGAGGACTCTTGGAGTGCAAGGAAGGATTAGCCTCAGAGAGATGCTGGCGTGTGGTCAAAGGTTAGTCCATAGGGAAATGTTTTTCCCTGGTGCAGCATCAGTTCCTGGTGCAGCACAGGCCTGTGGTACTGCACCAGCACTGCTCCCCCACGTGGCACCTGTCCCCAGGGTGGCACCTGTCCCCAGGGTGGCACCTGCCCCCAGTGTGGTACCTGCCCCCAGTGTGGCACCTGTCCCCAGCACAGTACCTGTCCCCAGGGTGGCACCTGTCCCCAGTGTGGTACCTGCCCCCGGTGTGGTACCTGCCCCCAGTGTGGCACCTGTCCCCAGCACAGTACCTGTCCCCAGCGTGGCACCTGTCCCCAGCACAGTACCTGCCCCCAGCACAGTACCTCTCCCCAGCGTGGCACCTGTCCCCAGCGCTGCATCCATACCTGGCACAGCATCAGTCCATGGCCAAGGGATGGTGCCAGGTGCCACACTGAGCACAGTGTTGGTCTGTGCTGAAGCATCAGTCCCTGGTGCAGCACCAGTTCCCTGTTCCCTGCCAGACCCCAATGCAGCTTCAGTCTCCCCCATTCCCAGAATCCCACGTTCTTTCCTCTTTCCAGGCTTCAATGGGCTGGCAAGGAAGACGGAGGAGAGCGCTGAGGTGGAGCCGACGGCGCTGCCCACTCTGGCGGAGCGGGAGGCAGAGGCTCATTTTGTGAGCACAGCACCCACGCTGAAGATCCTCAACCACCACCCGCTGCTGGAGGACCTGCTGCACGAAGCCTTCCTGAAGAAGGACTACCTGGCCCAGGCGCCATTCCTGCCTGCCGGCGCTGGCCCTCTCCTCCCCTCCAGTGCCCTCCAGCCAGCCCCTGGCCCCCCAGCCCCCAAGCCCTCACCTCACACCCCTGCCCTGCCCCGGCCTGTCTTCCCCACTGACCCGCTGACCACGCCAGCAGGGCGTCCCGGGCCGTGGGGGGAGGCGTGGGGGGCTGTGCCGGGCGCTGACCCCTCGTGGTCCCCACCTGGGGTGCCGGAGTCGGGCACTGAATCCTCCAGCCAGGCACCTGCCACTGCCAGCACGTCCCTGGCACCCCGCACCGGGGCCGCTGTGGTGCCCGGGGATGAGGAGGGAACCACGACCACCTCCACCATCACCACCACCACTGTCACCACCCTGCAGGGGCCAGGTGAGTGCTGGGCAGGGAGTCAGGTGGAGCTGGGGTGAAGTGGGGCTGAGCCGGGCTCTCCTCTGTTGCCAGCTCCCTGTAACCAGACGCTGGCGGGTCCTGAGGGTTGGTTGGTGTCCCCGGAGCCAGCTGGAGTCCCCTATGATGGCAGCCTGGACTGCACCTATACCATCTCTGTTTACCCTGGCTATGGCGTGGAGCTCAAGGTGAGCCGAGGGCTGTGGGTGGGACAGGTGCCAAGTGCCTGCAGGCAAGTGTGGCATGTCCCCTATTCCATGCTGTGGCTGGGTGGCTGTGCAGGGTGTAACAAACACGTGGTCTTGTCCATGTCCTTGTCCCCATTCTTGCATCCCCAAGCCAGCAGAGCTGGCTCAGGGCACTGCCCACCCCCAGGCCCTGTGGCCCCTATGTGAGTTCATGAGCTGGTGGGATGCCCCAGGATGCACCGTGCCTGCCAGCTGCCATGGCTGGCACCCATCACGAAGAAGTGCTGTGAGATTTAATTAATGCAGTCCTGATGGAGAAGGTGTAAGCAACACCGGTGGGTGCCGGCAGAGCCAGGAACAGCCAGCGTCCATCTGCCAGGACCAGAGGCTGACAGCAAATCCTGCTGTGCTGAGGCCACATGCTGCTGCCACCGGTGGCACATGGCCACGTGTCCCCACCTCTGCTGGACCCGCTGCTGAAGATGTCGTGGGGCAGTGCCGTGGCTTGCTAAAAGCTGGTGGTGAGCCAAAGGCAGAGTCTCCACCATCAGCCCTGCTCCAGACCTCACTCACCCGTGCTGCTGCTCCTCCCCATGCAGCACGGCTTAATTAACATCATTAACAGCACATTGATCCAGGGGGCTGGAGTGCACACCTGGCTGTTGGCGGGGCTGTGGGCATGGGCCTGGCTGTGCCACAGCACTCCGGCAGGGCCATCGGCCGGGCCCGGCTGATCTTGGCGAGGGGGATGATTTATGGCGCTGCTAACCATGTTTGAAAGGCGCTGCCCTGCGCAGACAAGCTCCAGTGCGCTATCGACCACGGAGAAGCCACTCAAGGACCGGCTCTGAGCTGGATGTCGGGAGCCAGGCGGTGCTGCCGTGGTGACACCTGTGTCCCCTGCAGGTGGAGAACATCAGCCTGGCAGAGGGGGAGACGCTGACGGTGGAGAGTGCGGGGGGCCTGGAGCCCATCCTCCTGGCCAACGAGTCCTTCCTGCTGCGGGGCCAGGTCATCCGCAGCCCAGCCAACCTCCTCACCCTCCGCTTCCAGAGCCCCCGGCCCCCCAGCCCTGGATCCTACCACTTTCACTACCACGGTATGGGGCACAGACTCCTTTGTGTCCCCCTGGGGCTCCCCTACTGACACAGCACTAATTTGGAGTGTGGGCACACACCACGAGTTTATCTGTGCCACTGGCAGGTTGAGGGGGCACCGACCGAGCGAGGAACGCTCACGGAGTGCTAATTGGTGTGAAACATTACAGGCTCACTTGGCAGCCATAGGCCCTGTGCCACCCAGGGATTTTGGGTGGGCTGGGGAGGTGGCTGCTGGGATCTGGAGGGGTGTGTTGCCCCTTGCCCTTGGTAACATCCCCACCTGCCCCCAGCCTACCTGCTGAGCTGCCCCTTCCCGGCGCGGCCGGCTTTCGGGGAGGTCTCTGTCAGCAGCCTGCACCCCGGCGGCGATGCCCGCTTCCGCTGCGCCACGGGGTACCAGCTGCAGGGTGCCCGCCGGCTCCTCTGCCGCAACGCCACCCGCCCCTTCTGGAGCGCCCGCGAGCCCCTCTGCCTCGGTAAGCACTGGCACCGCCAGTGACACGGAGCAGCCGGCACGGCACAGGCAGCCACTGATGGCCCCTCTTCCGCAGCGGCGTGCGGCGGGGTGGTCCGCAACGCCACGGTGGGACGCATCGTCTCGCCCGGCTTCCCCGGCAACTACAGCAACAACCTGACGTGCCACTGGTTGCTGGAGGCGCCTGATGGTCACCGCCTGCACCTCCACTTCGAGAAGGTGTCGCTGGCAGAGGACGATGACAGGTTTGGCCCCGGAGCTGGGGGACGTGGGGAGGTGGGGGCACCCCGGGGCAGTCCCACACAGGGACTGCCTGTGTTCAAGCCTGAGTGCTGTTGGCCGTATTCAAGGATGGGGGCCGTTGGTCATGGTGGTGGGTGGGCGCCACTGGCCAAATCCAAGGATGCCATCCACTGGCCGTGCCCAGGGATGGGTACTGTCGGTCTTATTCAAGGATGGGTGTCATTGGCCATGGACAAGTGTGGCCACTGTTGGCCATTGGCCACAGTCAAGGACCGGTGCTGTTGGCCATGCTCAAGGAAGTCACCACTGGCCATGCCCAAGGGTGGGTGCCATCCACCATGCCCAAGGATGGCCATGGCCATGACAGCACCCTGTGCCTGATATGCCTCGTCAGGCTCATCATCCGCAATGGCAACAACGTGGACGCACCACCGGTGTATGACTCCTACGAGGTGGAGTACCTGCCCATCGAGGGGCTGCTCAGCACCGGGCGCCACTTCTTCGTGGAACTCACCACTGACAGCAGCGGGGCCGCTGCGGGCATGGCACTGCGCTATGAGGGTATGGGGCCGGGGCGTAGGGGGGCACCCAAACACCCCTGTGCCTGCCTGGCCCCCGCAGACCTTTGCCCCTGTGCCTGCAGCCTTTGAGCAGGGGCATTGCTATGAGCCCTTCGTCAAGTATGGGAACTTCACGGCCAGCGATCCCCGGTACCCCGTGGGCACCACAGTGGAGTTCAGCTGTGACCCTGGCTACACGCTGGAGCAGGGCTCCACCATCATCGAGTGTGTCGACCCCAGTGACCCACAGTGGAACGAGACGGAACCAGCGTGCCGTGGTGGGTGCCAGAACTTGAGGAGGGGTGGAGGGGGTGGGCCTTCAGTGGGTGCTGGGGCTGGAGGGTGCCATGGGTGCTGGGGGTTGCTGTGGGTGCTGGAGCTGGGATACCGGAGTGGGTGCTGGAGATGGGAGTTGCTGTGAGTGCTGGAGACAGGGATGACCTACAATGAGTGCCGGAACCACCATGCCATGGTGCGTGCTTGAGCCAGAGCCAGCGGGGTGGTAGGTGCTGGGGTAGGTGCTGGACGCTGGGCAGAGGGTGCTGTGGCGGGTGCCCCGCAGCGGTGCCAAGCCCAGCGTGTGCCCGCAGCGGTGTGCAGCGGGGAGCTGACAGACACAGCCGGCGTGGTGCTGTCACCCAACTGGCCAGAGGCTTATGGCAAAGGCCAGGACTGCATCTGGGGGCTGCACGTGGAGGAGGACAAGCGCATCATGCTGGATGTCCGCGTGTGAGTGTGGGGATGGCCCAGGACGGGGGCGGTGGGGCGGGGGGTCCCTGCAGCGCCCACCCTCACGGTCCCACTGCCCCAGGCTGCGGCTGGGCTCGGGGGACATGCTGACCTTCTACGACGGGGACGACCTGACGGCGCGTATCCTGGGCCAGTACACGGGCGCCCGCGGCCGCTTCAAGCTCTACGCCTCCACCGCCGACGTCACCGTCCAGTTCCAGTCTGACCCCGGCGCCGGCGCCTTTGCCTATCGGCAGGGCTTCGTCATCCACTTCTCCGGTGAGCCCCACTGGGGGGACAGCAGCACCGGTGTCCCTGGTGTCCCCACTGCACTGCTCACCCCCCGTCCCCACAGAGGTGCCCCGCAACGACACCTGCCCCGAGCTGCCAGAAATCGCCAACGGCTGGAAGACATCCTCGCAGCCAGAGCTGCTCCACGGCACCGTGGTCACCTTCCATTGCTACCCCGGCTTCCAGCTGACCGGCACCGACCTCCTGATGTGCCACTGGGACCTGACGTGGAGTGGTGACCTGCCCTCCTGCGAGCGGGGTGAGTGGTGCCCAGCAGCGTTCCCCTGCCCCGCGGCGTGTCCCCAACCCCCGTCGCCACTGGTCACTCCCTCCTGCAGTGACAACCTGCCGGGACCCTGGGGACGCTGAGCACAGCCGCAGGGTGGTCTCCAACCCGAAATTCCCCGTGGGAGCCACCGTGCAGTACGTCTGCGACAAAGGCTACGTGCTGGCGGGCGCCGGCACTCTCACCTGCCACGACCGCGCCGCGGGAGGACCCAAGTGGAGCGACCGCCTGCCCAAGTGCATCCGTGAGTCGGGTACCCCCTCCCCGGGCACGTCCCCCAGGCTGCCGGCGGGCGCTGATGGCAGCGGGCGCTGATGCCGGCGGGCGCTG
>VWZG01010140.1:0-13155 GCA_013396735.1 Grallaria varia
TTGACCTATATAGATTATGAAGATTATTTTTTCAGAAAAAATGGAATGTATTAACTAGTCATATGAAAGCGTTATAAGAAATAAAGTATGTATTTATTTTATAACAGCCAAATTACAAAATAGGAATTATGCCCATTTTAAAAAAAACAACAGTGTACATAGAGGCATGTCTATATAAAAGTCATGTAGTGCTAAATATTATATAAATTCCTTTTATAGAAATGTAAATTGTATATAATGTGGCTTCATTAAATATATTTACATTATGTGATTTGTTGAAGGCTGTCTAGGTAGAATATGGCTTCTAGTTCAAATATGTTTGAAAAAAAGTATACCCCTTTCTATTTAATTCAAATAGCATTGTAATTTTAGGAAAACGATTTTTCACTATTTGTTAACTTGTAAATATTTCTGCTAACTTCAGATTCTGGAAGGCTGTGCTTAGTTATTTTTAATAGAAGTTGTCCTACCCAGTGTTGTGTAAAGTTGTAACAACACAGGGTGTGATGATACACAATCCCTGCTTTTTGCTATCAGTTTTTTAAGCTAATATTTTATTAACTCAGCTTCTATTTTCTTCCAGCTGACAGCACGATCACTACCTTCCATACAGTCTGATGAGAGACTACAACCTCTTCTTAATCATCTCAGGTAGTAAAAAGTTGAAAACATGAGTATATTCCTTTATACAGATTAAAGTAATTGTATTAGTAGAATGCTTTAGGTACAGGATTTTTTTCAGACACCTCATCTGTGTGATTGACTTTGACCGGAAAAAATCCAAAAGTGACCCTTCAGCTTAAGAAAAGCTTTATAAATGACATGAAACATGTTACTTCTAAGTAACAAAATAATATTTTTAGCTTTCATAAATTTTTTGATAGTAAGTGCAAAGTTGTTAAGCTTCTTTATGAAGAAAACAGATTCCAAATTACACTGCTCAGAGCATGGGCCTTCCTTGTTGCAAATATTCTATGCTCTAGCCTATCTTAGTAAGTTTTCACTGTCATTGAGGAATAGAGTCCTGAATTGTTCTTTTAGTGGACCTAAGGAGATTGCTGGAAGTGTGAACCATAAGAGTACTCTCCAACACAGCTAAATAGTCTGCCTCACTGTTAGTGCTATGTATATATAGATATTTATCCTTTCTACTTTATTTGTAGGAAGAGGAGGAAAAGCAAGAAAAAACACTTTCCTGAGGTTCTTCAGGTTAAGCATAAATCTAATCTCTTTATTATATATGTGACTGCTTTTTACCACTTTATATGGAAGAGTTTTCTTACTGTTGGTAGTATGCAGGAGGACGAGGTACTGCGTTAAAGATAGCTTAGAATCATAGAATAATTTAGCTTGGCGTGAACCTCTGGAGCTGATTTAATCTATCCCCTGCTTAATGCAGATCTGGTTAGATCAGGTTGCTCAGGTATCTGTTTCTGTTGAATTTTTAATATCTCTAAGGATAGAAATTTACTTAAATATTGGATGTCAGTAATGAAAGCTCTGCTTTTGAACACATACAGCTTTGCATTAAGATCACTAAAATGATGTTGAATGAATTAGAAATTGAAATGTTGAAGCTTGATCATGGCAGCATTGCATGGGAATTAGGATGCAGATCTAGTTAGCATGCTCCTTATTTCCTACAGTGCTCTACTGCTTGAATTATCTGTACCCAAAACATGAAATTTTATTTTGATTTTAAAAAAGTATCATAATTTTTCTTATATAGAAAGAGTTTTGTGTTTAGTTGGTTTTAGTGTAAATCAGAACAGGAAAATAGCTTTCATTGTATTTGCTTGTTTACATATGGTCGAACTTTGTTCAAGAGCAATGAATGAAAACAAGTATTGCAATATAACTGTTATGTAGCTGTTTAGGAGATACTTCTGAATGCCAGTAACCATCCATGTTTTTATTAACATACATCTCATTGGGATTTTAAAAAATACATCTCAGTGACATACCTTTCTCCGTTTGAAGATAAAGAGTAATTAAGTTATCTTTTTATAAGCTGTGCTCTCTAGGAGTAATTACTGAGAAACTGGGAATTTCTTTTGATATGTGCTGTGCGTCTGTGTAAGTGGAACAATCCTTCAGTATGACAGCAATCAGTCCTGTTTGTGCTTTATTTTTTAATATGGGAAAAGGAAAGGTTGCAAGAAAAAAAAAGAAGCAGCCACATTAACAGAGAAACTGCATCCCACATTTATGAAGACTGGTATTTTTTGCACATTCGTATGTTACCTTTTATGTATGTCACACTACTGGTAAGTTACTTTCCATTTTGCTTTTGTGAAAATGGAAAGACTGTTCCCAGTATTTTTTGTCAACAACTGAAAAAATCATGCAAATACTTCCAAGTTGCCATTTTGGAAGTTCCTTTAAAATGAGCAAAATACACCAAACCTTACAACTTGAAAAGCAAGCTCTGGCAGTGAACAGACAGGTGGCCAAATAGGTTGTCTTTGTTATTCATTTCTGCATGCCTGCAATTAATTTTGCTTCATCTTGCTCCTAAGAAAAGGGTCTATTTGTTAGTTGTAGACTTTCCTGTACCTTCATTGTGTGAGTTCTTAGAGCAGTGTTTTATTTTTGCCATATGGCAATAGAGCTCTGTCAGGAGAGAGAAAGGTTAGATAAAAATGTATGAAAAGAGGATACGGTTGAAGGTTACAGAGTGTTGTTTAGTTGCTAATGCACCACACATTTTTTGGCACCTGGTCATACCTGTTTGTGACTTACAAATTGGCTAGTCCTCAGAAACAGTGATTTTACTGTGGGTTATGTCTTCATAGGTATTTTAAAGCATGCCCAGTTTTTTATAACCTGCTTTTTGGACCAATGCGCTGTATCCAAAGCCTATGTTTGCTTTATTACCTGCTGTACTGTCAGCTCTTGAGTTTGGTTGGGTGCTGGGTTCAGCATTTCTCTGTTCCTGTTCTGCAGCCCTGCATATATCCTCATTAAAGAAGTCTGTATGTTTAAAACTTGGACATTAGATGTTGTATTTGATTTGAAATTACTTTTGTGACAACATCTACGTGACTGTCTCTGCCATAGTGTGGGGTTACAGTTGCTTGCATGGCATTAGGAAGATCGCTCCCAGCAGGTCAAGGGAGGTGATGATCCTTCCCCTCTGCTCAGCACTGGTGAAACTATGTGCAGGGCTGTGTCCAGTCCTGGTCTCTCCAGTACATACAAGAAGAGGCTGAGAGAGCTGAGACTGTTCAGCCTGGAGGAGACACATTTCTGGACAATGTGGATGTGAATCTTATCAATGCATATATAAATATGTGTCTGTATCGGAAGAGGAGTAGAGAATACAGTGTGAGTCTCTTAGGGCTATCCAGTGATAGGCCAGGAGGCAATGGTCACAAACTGATATACAAAAAATTCCACGTAAACATAAACTAATGCTTTTTTACTGCCAGAGTGGTCAAACACTGAACAGGTTGCTCAGAAGTTTGAGTTTCTGTCCTTGGAGGTGCTAAAAACCCAGCCTGATGTGAGATGCTAAGCAACCTGATGTAGCAAACACGTTTTGAGCAAGGAGTTGGACTAAATGACCTTCAGTGGCCTCTTTCAACCTCAAAAGTAGTGTGATCCTGTGATCTGAATTCTGTATGACCCCTCACCACTCCTTTCAGACAAAGGGAGGGAGAGTTTCTTAACTATGTTGGCTCTAATGTTGGTTTTATAAGTCTTATTTATTTGGTTTCTTGGTTTTGCTGATATAAAATAATTGCAGCCCATAATTGATGAAATAATTTATTTCTAAAGTTTTTGAACAGCTTTAAATGCTGCTGTCCTGTTTGCCTTGTTTTTCAGCCATTCTTATGTTGGCCCAGATTACAGCGTCCAGAAGAACACTGGAAAAATTTCTCTAGAGCAGATTGATGCTGTAAGTCCCCTGTGTTTCTGGAGTTATATAGTATGTTGAAACATAGCTTTTTTAATTCAAGTACTCTACATACAAACAACATAAAAAGATTTATCTTGGTTTTATTCATATTTTATTTGTTAACTGTTGAATGAAATGTTGATAAAGCTCAAAATGGAGCAGAATTAACAGAAATGCCTTTAATCAGGGTTTTAACTGGAGCTGTAATGAATTGCCTAATTTTCTGCTTAATTTTGTGTACTTTCATAAATACGTAATGTAATTATAAGCAGAATTTAACAATTTTTTTAATTTAATATTGCAACCTATGATGTTTATTATTATCACATTGCAGTGTTAGTCTTTTCACTGCTATTATTTGATTTTTGACTTACAGAAGGGGTTTTGAAAACAAGACAGTAAATAAAATAAAACACCACACATGAGTGGTATAGAGTCAATTAAAAGCACATTATAACTCCTTTTTCTGAATTTCAGGAATTGTGTGTATTTTCAGTGCCTGTCCTAGCCATGCTAGAGTTCCTCTGGTAATGTATTTTAGGGCATGATTCAGATGTTAAAAGAATAAAAATGCAAAGCTTAAGTGAACTTGGATGTTGCATTTTTTTCTGTCCTCTGAGATGTTGCTTTATGACAAATAGTATTACTCAGGGAATAAAATTGGCAGATTAGTTGCAAAGGATCTTACTCTTGCTTGTTGTTTTTCAAAGATTATTTTATAAAAAAGGTCCCCTTCCCTAACCCCCAAAACCACTTATCAAAGGTCACTTTGCCCTTCCAGATGGTAAAATAAGGAAGTGGCAAGAAATACTGCAATGGAACTGTGGATATATTTGTCCTGAGAGCAATTAAACCTGTGTTACTTTATAGCTGAAGATAGTCTGATACTACCATCTGTATTTGTTTGGATTTTGTTCTTGAGATGGTTATTGGATTTGATGTCTTCTGGATACACGTGTGTTGTGGTCAGTCCCAAAATACTCTGTACTTGCATAGTTTTTCTTCCAGCCTTTGGCATTTTTAATGGGAGCTAATTAATAATCCAAATAAGCATATATCCTACGAATTAAATGTTCAGTATGCCTTAACCAGGAATTTTTCTCTCGTCAGCTTTCTGTGAAGTCGTTCCCTCCCTGCATGAGGCAGTTGCACAGAGCACTGCGTGACAGCCATCACCTCCGTCACGGAGGCCGGATGCAGTATGGGCTGTTCCTAAAAGGCATTGGCTTGACTCTGGAACAGGCACTGGAATTCTGGAAGAAAGAATTTATTAGAGGAAAAGTGGATGCAGATAAGGTAACTCAACAAATGAAAAATATCTAAATATGTGAATGTGAGGATGTAGTTGATGTGTCCATTGTGCTACAGATTTAAGTAGATAATTGGGCAAAAGGTGGGGATTTTTTGCTCTCTTTGCATATGATTTTAGTAATTTTCTTGGGCATTTTACACATAGTTCATTCACCTGAACTATGTGTAAAAAAGGCAAGCTACAAAGAGGCTTTTTGTAGGTGAGGACTAGAAAAATCTTACTTTACCATTGAATTACTAGGAAACCAATGTCCCTTATGAAATACAGGTACTATGGGACTAAATTAATACACCAAACAGGTAAGTGACCACAAACATCTAAAAGACAATGTTAATCTTTTTTGTTGTTTAATAGAAAAAAAGATTAATTGGACATCTGTCTGTGATGTAGGCTTGCCTTATCAAATATACAGTCTAAGAATAAAAGAAGTGATCATGAACTGGCATGTTCACAACAGAGACAAACGAAGAGTGCAAAATGAAACTTGTTTTTATTTAGGCACTACAATTAAAATTATTCTTCAAATTGCGAGGTTAAGAGTGCCTAAATGCTTAATTATTGATGTTCAGATGAAAGGATCAGCTGCCAAATAATAGTAGATGCATTACTTCTGACTGAATGATTGTGCTGGTTGGCTTCATAATCTCAGTGTTATTTTAAGACTGGTTTATTTTTTCTGTGAATTATAATCTTACTCTAAACAGATATTAATTCTCATAGATTCTTTCGCATCCTGTTCTTCATGCTTAATAAGTAGCTCCCCACCCTATCTGAAAACATGCGGAGGAGGGTATGGCATGTAACTCCAGTGTGCCTTAAAAATACTTAAAACATGAAAGTAATAAGATGACAAGACAAATAATTACAGTACAGATGTAAAAATGATTTGATAGTTGAAAATAAAGTCCTCTGTAACAGAGATCATTATAGTGGAGGTCATTACTGTTTTCAGATATTTTTGAGTGATTGGTCTGTGAATGTGAAAAGAGTTGAGAGATAATGCAGTATTTAGAACAAATGAAAGAGGGGATGCAGAAGCAGTTTCTTTAAGGCATTATTCAGTTACTTCTTTAGCTAATAGCTTGGAATTGTGGTTTTTGACCCAGAGGGAAGACTTTAAGTCAGGGCATCATTTTTTACTTTCCTTTGATACATACGTACTTGTGATATGTATTCTTCTTCTTAGCAGTATTTGGTGTATAGTGGTACGAAATGCTCTCCTGCACTACTCTGATTATTTGCTGCTTTGTACAGAAGAAACAGTTGCTAGTTGCACATTACTGTGTTGAAAAAGAATTCCTTTGATACTGCACTGGATTTTTTTATTGTGGCATATGCTACTGAAGTGCATCTTAAAATCCTACAGGAGTTTGGAATTTTGTTTATTTAATAAATCTCCAGAACTTGAGTATTACTAAAAATAATCCTGATGACAGAACAGCTTTTTTGTCTTTGTTACTTCTTATTGAAAAGAAAACGTGGCTTTTTAGTCCCTGTGTTCTCAGACTCTTTCCTCTGATGTGGTTACATTCAAGCTAGTGGAGCATCTTACTCCTTTTTACTCACTTTTCCAAATCAGCTTACTGCAGTTTAATATGGCTTGTTGTTTCCTATAGCAGTAGATCACAAATGGCAAGGAGCAGGTTGCTTTCTAGTTGTCAGAGGTTCCTGTCTACGGTATGCCTCTTTATCCCTTCCTACTAGTGAAATCCTCACAGCAAGCCATTTTGCTGGAAAGGAAGAAAAGTTTTACACAAATTTAAGCTTGTTCAGAGTCTGTTGGTAAAGAAACAAACTCTTCACAATTAAACTTTTGAACTTCAGTTGATTAATAACATATTCTTGATGTTTCTTCCACGTGTGATGGCCTTGTATGAAACTGAGGACAGACAACATGACAGCCTTATACTTATCAATGTGCAAGGGAATGTCTCCTACTCTTTTAAAAATTTATGAACTTTAAGGATGAAGATGCATCCCAATGATATAGTTCCGGTCACCTGATTTCCTTGGCTCTTCGATTTCTTTTCTAGATGATCTTCCTGCGTTCTTGAGTCTGGATTAAAGAGTGAGGCTTTACCTTGATTCCGAACAGCTGGTAACAAATGTTTCTGCCAAGACTAGCCATAAATTCCATGAGGGAGAGCTTGGACTAGAGACCTTGTGAGGTCCTTTCCAGCCTACACTACCCTGTGATTCTGTAGGCAGGTCTGAATCCAGGTAGAAGTACATTTTTGTGAGAGCCAGCCACTAGAGGGAGACAAGATCATAAGGAATAAACAAATATAATGTATAGAGGTAAATTAGACGTGCTTATGCTCTAATGCTTTGTCAGTCTAAACAATTATATTATTAAAAAAGCCCTGTGTATTTAAATGAAAATAGAAATAGGCACCTGATAAACTACAGGTCACTCCTCTTAAGCATATACAACTATCCCCAAATGATAATGCATGGATTATGTGGTTCCTTAAAACAACGTCCACCTCCTCAAATCCCCAGGAATATTCTCTTTATCAGACAGTTGGTTATGTTTGGTTTTGGTGTTTTGCTTTCTCATTTGTTTGAGAGTTGGGTGTTGATTTGCTGTTAGATTTTTATTTTTTACTTGCCCTTTTGATATTGGGTATTGCTGCCAACTATTTTGGGAATGTGTTTTGATTAATAAAGCAGAAAAGGATTTTTATTCTGTCCCATTTTAATTATAATTCTCTAATTGAATGTAATTGGCTGCTTTTATTCTTGAATTGTTTAAACTTTACAAATCTGCAGCATGTTGAACAGCAAGACGTGATGTTCAACGTCTAAGACATAACGATACATAATTGAAATTCCTATGTATGGATTAAAATCTCATTTTTTAAAAATCGTACATCAGTAGTACTGTAATGTAAATAAGTAGCCAGGCTTGAATTCTCCTGAGATAAGTAAAGGCTACTATAGAACTAAAAGAAAATGTTTTTTTCTCTTCTATGATATTTAAACCAAAAATATAGTAAATGTGCAGCATATATTAGCTATAAAATCACCTGAATTCTGTAGAAGTGGAGGAGTATGTCATGGTAACAAAGCATTAATATAGTAAAGAATGTTGTTCTTGCTTTCATTGGTTATTAGATATCTAATAACCATTATTTCATTAGTTAATTGGTTATGAGATATTCAAGTTCTTAATGAAACTTGTGTTAAACTTATAAAAAGATTTATTTCCTCCCAGTAATGACTGTAAAAATTAACCTCAGTAGAACTACTTACTATCTGTATTTGTCTTTGATAATTTGGAATTTATGATTTTACACTCTAGTTGTAGTGAAATAGAATCAAGTGAATTTTAAAGATGCTAAGTGAATAATTCTGGTTATGTATTGTCAAAATTGCATTCCATTCATAACAGTATTATATATTGAATGGCTATAATATAAAGAAAGTAAGAATACTTTGATGATATGTTTCCAAATGTGTTTTGTATTCTATAAAGTTAGCTCTTGAAATTTCTTTATTAGTAGGTTAAAAATGATTTAATTGTCAGAATAAACACAAAAATGCATTTTTCATTTACATGACTTATTTTGATTCCCAAACTTACTGTTTAATTTACATTAAACCTTTTCTTTAAGTGCAAGTTTGAAGAAAAATGCGGTAACATGCAATTGTAACGGGCATTTGAATACGGTAGGCGATCGAAGGCCTACATCCGAATCTACATCCTAGGCACGTAGGTTCGAAGTAAAAATTAATGCTTAATTTAAATTTTAAGCCCCAAAGGCTAAAGAAAGGGCCAGGTTAAGAAAAAAAAGCCAAATTTATGAAATCAGAGTATTTGTGCAAAACTGTGAAGTGATTCAACCAAGAATGCTGATTGTTAGGAGCTGAACAGACTTTGATGACGCAGTGTTACGCTGACCACCAAGCTTAAAAGTCAGTCATGTTAGTTTCCAGAAATCACCTTTATGTGTGAGTCAATCATCAGGAGAGCTTCTCCTTTTATATAACTTCCTTAGTGGGTTTTTTGCATATGAATTGAAGCCCAGAGGATAAGGGGTGCATTGTTCAAATGGGATGTAACTGCTGGTGAAGGTGATATTGCCATGAAGACAGATGGCTGCTGAGATCTATTAGCTGGCATGATTTTGGCTGAATAGAATAATTTGGAGTCCCCTTTATAATAATATGCAGACGAGATGTTTTGAGGGAATGTGTTGTATAGTAAAAATTTTTACAGCTAGGCACAAGAATTAAAAGCATGACTTGGAGCCATAAATGCATGTATTGCTGTTGTTGTACCTGAGTCAAGCTATATTAGTACAGTTGTCTTGGTTGTATCTGGAAAAAGATTTTATTTCTTTCCTTTGACTTTGGTAATTTGCTAACAAGAAGCAGTGAGGAGTTAGGCTCAAGTAACTGAGAATCCTGAGGAATTACATTGTGAGCAGCTATTATTCTTCCCCTGTTGGCTCTGTATGAATATTTAGAGCTGAGCCTGACAACTAGGAATTTCTTGCAAAACCTCTTAGATCTGGCCACAGAGTTTAGAATCATAGAATCATAATATCCTTCTTTAGCTGAATGGAAGCTTCAATTGCCATTAAAATTGGGTTGTTTTTGGCATTATGTCTGTCTCAGTATATATATTCAGTCTGTGCAAGATTCTTACTATGTCTTAATTTTTATTTGAATTTGTATTTTATAGGTGGGAGTTTGTCCTTTGTGTGCTGTGCGCATTCATTTATGCTTGCTAGCATTCTGTTCCCCTCTCTTGTAGAGGGTTTCAGAATCTTGAAAGCTCATCTGAGTACTGTTTGTGTATTACTGACACACTGGTCTGCATGACTTGGTTTCATCAATTTGTTTTGTATACCTATTGACCAAAGCAGTAGGAAGGAGATCAGTAATGGATTCTGGAAGTGAGAGGACTGAGAAAGCACACTCACAGAGGTTGCATTTGATTGTATTCCAAGAAGTAGGGCGCTTAAAGACTTGGCTTAGTGGTGGATTTGGCAATGTTAGGTTTACAGTTGGACTCGATCTTAAAGGTCTTTTCTAACCTAATTGATTCAATGATTCTGTGATCATACTCAAGTAACTTCTTGCAGAGTACTGTCAAATTCTGCTAAGTCATAGGAAGGAACTGGGATAAGATTCCTCACTGTCTGTCAAATGTAGAGATGATTAGCAAAGCCTGGAGAGAGATAATCATGGCCCGTGGCTAGGGTGAAGTCCCCATTGGCATTGTCAGTGGTACTTCTGTTTAGTCTTTTGGACACAATCATTCGGGAAAGAGTGCAGAAATTTAGCTCATCTAATCAGAGCTATAGATAAATGTGTGCTTCCTGTTTAATTAAGCGTCATGAGATCAAATCAAAATTGTTTAAAGTTTGCATCAGATAATGATTTTTAGTAGGGCTTAGATACAAATAATCATATGAAATTGCTGTCATTAAAATAACGTGCCATGTTGTAGTTATGGACATTGGTACCTGATGTGATTAATAATACAAGTTTTATGAAGCAGTTCATACTATTTCTGTGCTTCTGACAGGTAGAAAATTCTGACTTTGCAACCATGGGATTTACCAGTAACACCTGCATTGTTCACAATCCTCACGCAAATATGTGCAAGTTTGTAGGTATTGCTGCTGTGACCTCTTTATTAAATAAAATATAGACTTGTTCTGTGGCTGTTTCTCTCATAGTTTATTTTACTTTTATTTTCAAATTAGGCAAGTGATACTTGGTGGAAATGTCCTACCACTTATTTCAGGAAAATAAGATGAAAGTAACAATTTTTTTTCCACTATTTCTGCCCATATGCTATGTACCTAATCATTACTGAAAAGGCACTGTTAACTTACAACTTTATATGAACATAAATATATGAACAAACATGTGTCTCCCAGTGGTAGATGCTGCATCAGTTCCTTTTGGTGGGGGAATAATCTGCCACTTCACTTGGTACTGGATTCTTTCAGCGTGCATTAGAATTTTGTTTTAACTGCCACATCTGGAGTTCTGAGCCCTATAAGGAATAAAAACAAACCAAACACTTCTTTACCCCTTACTTGTAAGGTGTTGTCTGACCACTGAAACCCAGGGTTTATCAATAATGTTAAGGGAAAGTGCCTCTGGAAGATAATTATGTTTTAATTATGCCCTGTAGCTAACATAGATGCATATTAAGCTCAATTATATTTCTCTGTATTTCCCTCTGAAACTTTCTTTTCTCAGGTCTTAAATTACAAATATCTTACAGTTACCTAAGCTTATTGAATATTGACAAAAATCCGTTTCACTGTCATTTTATATTTTAACTCTTTTGTTCCAGAAACTTTGTTTTTAAAAAAACCCTTATAATTAAAAAAGCTAGTTTTTACATAATCGATTCAGAATCTTAAAGCAGTATTTCTTAAATGAAATGGAATTGGTGTCAAATAATTATTTTTCCCCATATTTTTGTTTCATGGGTGTTATTCCAATAGACAGCAACTAATGATGAGGTACTAGAAAAACAGAAAATAATATTAGACTATGATATACGTGAAGGTTATTGTGAGGGCATGTAAATATTCTAGTAATCACAGTAATAAGTGTTATGGTAAAAATGTGTGCTCTTTCACTCCAAGCACAGGATTGTGCTTTTCAATTTTCTCATTTATTCTAGTTAAAACTGGAATTCTCTAGTCTTGTGAAGCCAAAGTTACGGTGTCATTTTCCCATGATTATTCACTTTAAAGTGCTTACATTAATTCAGCGTTTTTTTTTTAACCTGTTAAAAATGTATCTGCCTTTACTTTTGATTTTCAGTTTTCATCATCTGACTTACATTAAAAGGGAAAATTTTGGACGGTTTTTCAGCCTATGGCATGTCTTAAGGACAGAGAGGAGCTCTAGCTACATAATCACTCTTCCAGGACATCTATTACAGTGCTGGCATAATTTTAGTGATGTTTTTTAACTGTACTAGCAACCATAAAAAGAAATAGGATCAGTTTTTCTAGTGGTTACATATTAAGCACCAAAATCTGTATTTAGTAAGGTAATGTATAAGCTGATGAGTGATAAGGTTCTTGCACTGAAAATAATGAAAGCAATCATTGTTTCCTGTACTAAAACTAATTTACATCAGAATCTGCTCTCTTATGACTTGTTTTATTCCCAGCAACTCACATTGCTATTACATACTCCATGCTGTAGTATCTTTTTAGACTTGTCTCTATAAAACCGGATGTTGAAGCCAGACCTTGAATTTTGTAAGATTCCTTTTGTGGTCTCGAACCGCTTGTCAGTCTTGCACGTTATTATAGGTGTAGAAAGACTGTGTACTTGACAGAAGAAGTTTTGTTTTATTGGCTCCCACAGCAGCAGCAAGAAAAGTCCATGGCATTTTAAGAAAAGTAATAGATGGGTTTGCCTATCTGGTTGATAAATTTCTAAGTTTAGGGATTGTGAAATATCTGAATGTCACTAAATATGCAGCCTCTAGCAGGTTCTTTCGAATACCTGGTGTGTATTGCCACACACACACCACCAGTAACATATTTAAGCTCTTTAGCTCTTTACCCCAGCTTCTGAGGCAGGGGTTAACTGTTTTTGAGCTGCAGATCTTTTCATCTGTGTCTTTTTATTACCTTCCAGGACAAGCTGAATGACATAGCATATCTTTTCTAGATGTGTTCCTGTGCTTTTTGAACAGAAAATTTTGATAGAATAGTTTCTTAATCTTGATATAATTGTTTGAAAGAATGTTCTAAAATTTCTTTATTAAGCATTCAGATATTCTGTAATCGTGTAAGCTGACTTCCAAATCAAAACCCAGAATCCTGTATACTTTGTCTTCTTGTTTGATAATGTCCATGTAGTTGTTGTAACATCATATAGCTGTCGTATTCAGTCTGTCTATATTCAGCCAGTAAATTATGGCTATATTTCATATTCAGTGATCCAG
>VWZG01010140.1:13220-115743 GCA_013396735.1 Grallaria varia
CTGCTGATATACCACAATAGGCATGATGTAAATAAAAATATACTTTTGCTTTCAGAAATAATTTAACATTTTGCTGCACGTCTTTAAAATCTGTAGAATCTCATGAATAAACACAGAACAGCTCTTTATACATTATTTGTTCTAGCCACAATTTATGTTTTGGAAATTTAATATATTGATTTAGGAAAGTGAAATTACTATGATAGGGCTTAAGTATTTCAACATTATAGAGGTTACTGCTTCTTGAAAGAAGATTGTGTCTTGATTTTATGTGAAATGTACAATGCTATTTAGCTGTGAAACTTAATTCTGCATAATGTGGTGTGCTCTGAGCTTTTACTGTTCCCCATGTCCCTTCTGAAGTCCACTCAGAAAGGAGAAAAACAAGATGTCCCTCAAATACTATTTGTTTGTTTTCTTTTTCTTTTCCTTCTTGTCTCCTGCTGTCCGTGTAGGAGCAGAAACATGTGGTCTTTATGGCAAGTTTTGCTGTTTAGATGCCAAATTACCTTCTTTTTCTAATTTGTCTACTTAATGGATTTGGGTTTGGGGAATGAGAACTGGAGCAATACTAGTGACACTCCGAGGAACTTTTTTTTTAAAAAAGCAGTTGGAGTCCTCCTTGTAGTTTGTTACTGGAGTTATTTCGCTGGTTTTACAACTTTGCAGCAGGCTGAAAAATAAGGTGTGTGTTACTTCTGAGACAGTTCAGAGCAGTCTGGCAGTGAGCTAGAGCTTCTTTACTCTTCTGTTCCCATTTTCCCTGCAGTCAAGTAGTCTTTTAGTCAGGTCACCTTTTAATGATGAATTAACAAAAGTTAAAAAAAAAAAAAGTAGGAAAATAATCTTGTGTGTTTTTAAAACAAGCTTTCTTCTGTTGAGTGCAGAGAGGCTGTTGTCATAATCGCAGGCTATTGTTCTAATACATCTTGTTTATAGTGCATTTTGCATAAGGTAGAATATAAAATGTTCCTTATATGCAAGCAGTTCTCTTTATTGTGACAGCAAAGGCTACTGTCTGCTTTTCTGCACTTTTGTTTTCCTTGATCATTATCCTAAAATGTAATTTTGTCTTTTATTAGTCTGTTAATAAAGAAAAAATCTGGTTTTACAGCAGAGATTTTTAGAGGGAGAGTGCCAGTGATCTCGACCCAAACTGTGCTGTTTGGAGGGCTCCAGTATCTAACATCATTTCACACTGGCAAATATCCAGTATCTCCCTATGTTCAGAAGGGTTGACAAACATCAACTGTCCATGTATGGTTTTGTGTTGTAATGTCTTTTGTAATTTTTTTTATTACTGCATCAGAAAAGTGAAGTCTACATGTTTCTAGAGTAGACATAAGGAATACTTATCAGCCTGAGAAAATGTATTCATTACCCAGTCTCCTTGTAGCTTCATTTTAAGAATTATTTTATCTTTTTTCCAATGATGAATTTCTCTAGAAAATAATTAATTTTAATCTGCACTTACGCTGAGGAGTTGCTGATATCTTGAAATGTTATGTGATTGGAGACTTAATATTCTTCTGTTCTGTCACTTGTCCAAGAGGTCCAGCCATATTTCAGTAAAAGGTAAGGGTTTTTTCCCACGGTTGCATCGCATTTTGATAACTTTGACACTTTGATTGGTTGAAGGAATATTCTCCAGTCCAAGTCACTGGATCTCTGAGTGATGCTGCTGCTTTTGCAAATCTGATGCTTAGGGTAAAATTGAATCTCTTGGACTTTACTGTACCTTATTACATTGGGTCAGTCTTAGATTTCTAATGAATGAGGACTGCTTGGTGGGCTGTTATAACCTGAGGGTAACACTTGATCTCGTGATCAGTGACAAAGGCCTGCCTTTGTTACTTTGACTTGCCTTGCTTTTTATGTGCCTTTTGTCATGTAATGCTGTATTTGGCTTTTGATAGTCTGATCACTGTACAGATTGAGAAGTAACGGCTTGTAAAAGATACCTGATAACATTGGAACACCACAAGGATACTTGCAAGGGGATGCAGTAATAAATTAATAAAGTAATTCAATAATATCTAATCAGTCAAGATGGACAGCTTGCTCAGGTGTGCGAGGGACATGATTGTAAAAGGGAAGACCACTTCTGTGGTTTCAGTAGTCCAAATGGTGTTCAAAAATTTTCAGACTCTGCTTCAAAGATGGCATATTTAGGGAGTGCTGTGTAGTTCAACCAGTTTGTAGTACACAGACAATTCAGTGAGTGCATGAAGTCTTCCACTGTGTCAGGACATAGTTCCTCTTTGGGAACAATGCATAGAAAGAGGACTCCAACTGTTGTGGTGAACTTGCTCAGATCCTTTGACTTTCTGCTGGATGTACGAAGTAGAACTGAAATATCGGGTAATGAGACAGACTTGCTTGGATTAAGTCCAGTATCCTATAGAGGTCTTTGTAATTGGCAACACCCTAGTACAGGTGAACTGCAGCTCTTGCCAGCAGCAGTGCTCTTCAAGAGCACATCAGTATGCACTGTTCACTTGGACTCATTTTTGGTGCTGTGGTTTGAAACAAAAATGTTGTTTTAATGCCAAGAGTCCTGTTCAAAATGAGGCAAGTCCTTCTGATTTAGATTGTCTGGAATGGCCAAGACAATTTTTCCTCAGACCTTCTCTCATTTGTGAGTTTCTCTTCTGTCCCAGCAATCTGGGAGTCCTCGTGCCCTGCTAAATTCCCAGTTTGTAGTATGGCTGTTTGGATAGCTTTGCTTTCTGGTATGCTCTTTCATCTTTCTGATGAGGAAAATTACTATAACTAGAATGAAGGAGCCTGCTATGCCATATTGTTGTGTTAAATGATAACAATTGGATATGGTAACATGCTGGACTATTTTTTGAGAAGATAGCTCAAGTACCTTGGGTATGAGCTTGGAACCAAGAGTAGGGACTTTAAGTCCCTCCTGAAATCCATTCCAGCTTTGGCCTCTTGCAGTCTGGCCTGCTGAATGCTTTGTTCTCATCCTCAAAGACGTGATGCACGAGTGAGAATAATAAACCCTCTGTCATCATGCAGTCTGAACCTCATGTCCCAGCCCTGCATTTTATAGCTGATTGGTCTTATAACCAGAGTCTAATTGGATGTGTTTCAGAATTCTTCACAAAGTGACATGTCTCCATGCTGACATCAATTTTCATTCCTATTTTCCCCCGTATTTTATAGGGTTTTATTGTACATGCTGATCTAGGTTACAGTATATACTACAGTATAGTCAATCGTGTGCTACATGAGTCTGTAAATACATTACATGCTCACTAGGCTCAAAACTACAGAACATGATACGAGAGCATTTTTATTGAGGGTATTGATAGAGCTTGAATAAGCAGTAGAAAATTAGGTTTTGGACTTTGCAGGGATCCCTGGCCAGTCTTCATCCATCTGTTTTCTCTGGAAACTTGTAATACGTACTGCTGGGGTATACCTATAAGTATGGATTTCTCCCAGTTTAGATAAAAACTTACTGAATTTCTTTACTTGAATTTCTCCTTGGCATATATACTCTTTGCACTTGGATTGTAAGTTGCCATTATGATCAATAGAGATCCAGCCTATACAGGTGCCTATGTTAGGGCAAATTGAATTGCTCCCCAGACTCCTCTGATTGCATTGACCTCCATTGACAATAATGGGAGATGTGTGGATGTAGATGTCTGGAGCTGAACCTTATTCCTGTAGATGCAAACAGTTAGTTACTCTTCTGTTTTTTATTGTACCACATGTCAAATTCCTGTCTGCTTTGCAATACGTTAAGACTCTTACACTTCTCTTGGTAATAATGCTTTCTGTGTTCTCCTTTGCCATTGAATGTTTTGGGGACTCTTATTCTCTGTCTGCTGCTTCTGATAAAATGAATAGCCCTTTAATTTCCTGCTTACCTTCTGCTGAAAGATAAACTTCCAAATTACATCACTTAACTTCTTTGAATATTGGAATATGAGAAACACTGATTGAAAAACATATGCAGAAAAATCTGGAAGGCATTGGTGTACTTGTAATTGATGGAGTACCAGGAGTGTGGAGGGGTTTTTTCCACTAACTGAATGAGATTTCTTGCTTTAGAACATGTTTATTAGATTATTTTTTTCATCTCATATTAAACTATCTAAATGAGTGTGTTAGGGAGTAAATATTTAGTAAAGACTCAAGATTATTCTCTGATATTAGACTTGTCTTAAGAGTTCCTTAAAACTTTAGAGAACAGTCTGCAAAAATTTGTTAAAACATGTTTACAGTGGTTGGGTTTGAGTGTTTGTTTGTTATTTGAAGCAAAGTACCAAAATATTTTTATAGATACTTAGGAAAAGCATGGTATCTCTTATGGTGCTATCATATATTGCAGTTTTAATTCAACTGTTTAAATTCTTATTTAAAATTAAATTCAATATTGTGTTCTATTTAAAAACAAAGCAGAAGAAATTCTCATCGCCAGTTCATTGTTAATTGCCATCTATTTAGTTTCTTGCTGAAGGATGGGCTTTTGTAAGGCAGGTCCTGTTTGGCCAATGTGATCTCCTTCTATGACCAAATGATTCACTCAGTGGATGAGAGAAAGGCTGTGGATGTTGTCTACTTAGACTTCAGTAAAGACTTTGACACTGTTTCCCACAGCATCTTCCTGGAGAAACTCAAGCTCATGGCTTGGGTGGGGACTCTGTTTTCTGGATAAAAAGCTGTCTGGATGGCTGAGCCCAGAGCGTGATGGTGAATGGGTTACATCCAGCTGGAGGCTGGTTGCAAATGGTTTCCCCAGGACTTAGTGTAGGGGCCAGTCCTGTTAAATATTTTTATCAATGATCTGGACAAGGAGATAGAGTGCACCCTTGGTCAGTTTGCAGATGATGCCAAGGTGTATGGGAGTGTTGATGTGCTGGAGTGTAAGGTGGCTCTGCAGAATGATCTAGACAGGCTGGATCAATTGGCCTAGGTCAATGGTATGAGGTTCAACAAGGCTGGTCCAGCCCTTGGGTCACACCAACCCCAGGCAGCGCTACAGGCTGTGGTTGGAAAGCTGCCTGGCAGAAAAGGCCCTGGGGGTGCTGGTTGACAGGCTCTGAACGTGAGCCAACATGTCCTCAGGTGGCCAAGATGGCCAATTACATCCTGGGCTGAAATAGTGTGGTCAGCAGGACCAGGGCAGTGATTGTCCCTCTGTACTCGGCACTGGTGAGGCCACACCTTGAATCCTGTGTCCAGGATTCTGGACCCCTTGGTACAAGAAGGACATTGAGGTGTTGGAGCGTGTCCAGAGAAGGGCAATGAAGCTGGAGAAGGGTCTGGAGAGTAAGTCATGTGAGGAGCAGCTTGGGGTTCTTTTAGTCTGGAGAAAAGGAGGCTCAGGGGAGAGAGCTTATCTTGCTCTACAACTGCCTGAAAGGTGGGGCCAGTGTCTTCTCCCAGGCAACAAGTGAAATGATGAGAGGAAGCGGCCTCAAGTTGCAGCAGGGAAGGTTTAGGTTAAGTATTGGGAATTTTTTTTTCCTGGGAAGTGTTTGGAACAGTATTGGAAGAGTCACCATCCCTGGAAGTGGAATTCAAACCTGATTTCCTTTTATGACAAGGTAACCCATCTGGCTGATCAAGGGAAGCCAACTGATGTCATCTTTTTGGATTTTGGTAAAGCTTTTGATACTGTCTCTCACAGGATCCTTCTGGCAAAATGTCCATCCTACAGCTGGATGAACACATCATGTGCTAGGTGAGCAATTGGCTCATGGGTCGAGGACAGAGGGTGATAGTGAATGGGGTAACATCACACTGGTGACCTGTCACTAGTGAGGTTCCACAGGGCTCCATTGGGGGTCCTGTGCTCTGCAGCATCTTCATAAATGGCTTGGATGCAGGACTGGAAGGGATATTGAGTAAGTTTGCAAATGACACAAAACTGGGAGGAGCTGTTGACTCCCTCGAAGGCAGGGAAGCCCTGCAGAGAGACCTTGACAAATGAGAGGGCTAGGCAATCACCAACTACATGAAGTTCAACAAGGAAAAGTGCTGAATTCTGCACCTGGGATGGGGCAGCCCTGGATATTTGTACAGACTGGGGAATGAGGTGCTGGAAAGCAGTGCCACAGAAGGGGACCTTGGGTTCCTGGGCAATGAGAAGTTGAATATGAGTCAGCAGTGCCCTGGCACCCAGGAGGGACAACCATATCCTGGGGGGCATCAGGCAAAGCATCGCCAGCCAGTCGAGGAGGGGATTGTCCTGCGCTGCGCTGCACTGAAGTGGCCTCACCTTGAACACTGTGGACAATTTTGGGCACCACAGTATAGGATGGATATTAAACTGTTAGGGACTATCGAAATGAGGGCAATGAGGATGGTGAAGGGCCTTGAGGGGAAGCCAAATAAGGAGTGGCTGAGGGCACTTGGTCTGTTCAGCCTGGAGAAGAGGAGCCTGAGGGGAGACCTCACTGGTTACAACTTTCTTGTGAGGGAAAGAGGAGGGGCAGGCACTGATCTCTTCTCTCTGATGACCAGTGACAGAATCCAAGGGAATGGCCTGGAATTGTGTCAGGGGAGTTTTAGATTGGACATTAGTAAACGGTTCTTCCCCCAGAGTGTGTTTGAGCACTGGAACAGGCTCCCCAGGGAAGTGATCACAGCACCAAGCCTGACAGAGTTCAAGAAGTGTTTGGATGATTCGCTCAGGCACATGATGAGACTCTTGGGGATGGTCCTGCATAGGGCCAGGAGTTGGACTCAGTAATTTTTGTGGATCCCTTCCAGGTTGGCACATGCTGTGATTCTGTGAAAAAACATGGATATGGCACTTGAGGATGTGTTTTAGTGGTGATGATGCTAGGTCTTTTCCAACCTTAATGATTTTATGACTCTAATTTCCAATTCTCTTATAATTCTTGATCATAATCTCATAAACATGACCATGTAGCTGTTTCATTTGAAATGACTGATTTCCTTGTGGTAGATGTAGATGAAGCTGTCTCCAGGCTCAAGTGGTTTTTGCCTCATGCAGTTTGGAAATCCTGAAATTGGAGGGGATAAAGGTTTTTGTAGATACTGTGAATTGGTATGTGCTGCCACACAACTTACTAGTTTTCCGGCTGAATTTTAGCTCTAGTCAGATCTGTACTTGTAGAAATTGTGCTATGGGTTGATAATTTAGGATAAATTTTTGTTGTTGCATTTCTTTGTGCTTCTAAATGACAACTGTGCTTGGGAAAAGATAATCTCAAATTGAGGTTATTGTAAGAATGAGCTTAAAAAAAGGAAAGTTGCTTGGATGAAGATATGCCAACTAAGCAGTGTCAACAGGAATGATGTGGGCGACTGCCTAGGAAATGAATGAAAAAGTTGAACCCTTTATTTCAGAGGATGCGCAACTGTGTGCCATAAATTTATGATTTTGGCACTGTTATCTATAGAGGCTCAACAATTTTAGACAGGAAATTACCCAACAACTGTTTAAAAAAAAAGAGGTGTTAAACCATTATTACTTTGAATTTTGTGGAGTTGGAACTAATCTAGTGGTCAACCAAGAAGCTAGAAAAAATTAGTGCAGTCCTTTTGCTTAGTTGTTAGACTTCAAATAAATAAATTTCCCAGTACTGTAAGAAATAGATGCATAAAAACTTACATGAGTAGGTAACAGTAATTTTAACTGAAACATGGAAGTTTTGTGGAAGTGTGAACCTGAGCATACAGGGCTTTGAAGACCTGTCAGCAAGTTATTTTTCATCCTAATATGCATACAGAATATCAGAATTGATAACAAAATTTGTGGAGCACATAGTTCTATTTCCAGGTACTAATCTGCAAATATGGCAAGTGATATAAGGAAAGTAACTGTCAGTGATTACATGGTGCTCATTGTTCAGTGGCTGAAATGCCTGGGGAATATAGTTTCTTGTTTTTCTCGTTTGGAAGTGTATTCACTTATATCAAACTGATAATTACGAGGTACACATGACCCATTCTTCCCTGCTTTGTTTGATGAAAATTTTTCTTCGAGGAGAACATATACCTGCCAGATGACCCTTTTGATGTATATCCTCATTCCATACCTAAGGATCTTGTATGCATTTATGTGATCACAACTTGCTGAAAATAGCATTTCCTATCTGGCACATGGTAATCTGGTATTAGGCTATACCAGTTGGAAATTTATAGCTTTTACAGTCGCTAGGAGGGGGACATGGCTACGGGCTGGATGTTATTTGTTACCACCTCATGTCATTGTCAGGAGTGGGAATAAGGGGCTCTTGCTCCTGAGAGGAAGGACTGGTTTCAGGTTGGGAGAAATCATGGTGAGAGGAGCCAGTCGATTTTTGTCGTGGGTACATTGTGTCTGGCTGAGATGGGGTTCATTTCCCCATAGCAGCCCTCACAGTGCTGTGCTTTGCATTGGCATCTTGAAAGGTGTTGGTAAAACAGCCGTGTTTTGGCTACTATTGAGCAGGGCTGGCACAGCGTCAGCACTGTCTCTTGACATTCCTCCCCACCACACCCCTCACTGAGGAGTGCTGAAGCCCTGCTTCCTGGGAAGTGGCCGAACACTGCTTTCTAATGGGAATTAGAGAATAAACCTTGTTCCTCTTCGCTTGAGCACATGCAAACTCTCTCCTCTTTCCCAGTGGGAAGGGGAGTGATAGAGTGGCTTGGTGGGCACCTGACGTCCAGCCAAGGTCAACCCACCAGGATGAGTTTTCTGTGTAGATAATTTCCTTGTCTTATACCTTTTGCTGTTACTATTAATTTTCTTATCTCGTTGTTTCCAGTAAATTATTCTTATCTCCACCCGTGATTTTCACCTTTTGTGCCTTCAATTGTCAACTCCATCCTGCAGGAGTGGAAAGAGAAAGGGAAAGGGGGTAGCGAGTGGCAGTGTCATTTGGAGTCCTGGTGGGAGAACTAAGTTTGGGGAGTACCATTCCTAAACCATAACGCACAGAGAGATATATATCTATAATTTTTATATATATAACCCTTTTTATTTTGGCTACCTCATACAGTATGTGCATCTTAACTAATATTTATTAGGCAAATTAATCTGCATTACTCTGATAACATTGAATATACCACATAAAAGCAAAATGTAAGGTCCTTTCTACAGTACATTTATCTGTACCCAGTGGACTCTCCCCCAAGCCTCTTTCACTCTGGCTTTGGACTGTTGGTTTTGTCCCACTGATCAGTGCTAAGAGCTTAGTTTCTTATAGGGAGAAGAAGTTTTAGAAACCCTCAGTGTCACCGGAATACCCACTATTATTAGTACATTCAGTACCATACACTGCACACCTCAGTTCATTACAGAAAATGCTGATGCATAAAACCTCAAAACTACCCACTCGTCTGGTCTGAAGTGCACTGCTAATGACATCATGTTCATTCTATAGCCATGCCTGGAGGAAAATGAAGTCCTCGAAAAACTTTATCTTCAGTGATTCGGTTAAACCTTGGAGAGTCAACTTTTAGCCTTTTAAAACAAAAATTCGCACTGCTGCTAATGCCTAGACTTACACGTTCAAAGATCCAAGTGACAATTTTTGCTAGGACTGGTTTTGCCTCAGCTTCTTGGCTTCAGTGTGAACCAGTTCGTTGCTTAAAGGAGACATATGTCTTGATCAGTTTCTCCCTCACCGAAGCCATGGCCCATCTACTCAATACATAAATTCTAAGTGCTCTGCAGATTTTGGAAAACTCAAGAGAGCTAAATACAAGCAAAATAACTGAAGCAGTGGAGATGTGGCCACACAGCTATAAAGTTGCAGAGAATCCTTACTATCAAGTGTGACCAGCAGTAGGTCATCTAATACATGTCGATACTTAATAGTGTAATGATGTTGCTTTAATGTTGCTGTTTCATTGTAACTTTGACAGTAAGTTTCCATTGATATTTGGCACAGACTATGGTGGGATGTATAGGCATACCCGTTTTCTCTATGATGGTTGAATCATTTGTCGGTTATGTATTGTTTTCTTTTGTCTCAATGGAAATTGTAATGCAGAGTACAAGAGAAATGTACATACTCCTGCAGCATCATTATTGTTGAGCAAGTCCACATCAAGCTTTAATTAGATCCTCAAAAGTTCTTAAAAATAGCACCAAAAAACTTTGAGTTTTCAAATAACTTAGAGTTTGACCTTTTACAGATTTTTCCTATAATGCCCTTATAGTAGATTGCAGTTAGAATGAATGGTAATAGTTTTATAGGTTTTTAAGCTGTTTTTCTGAAATAGTTTGAAACTAAGCAATTTATAAGAGTTAGAATGGCCCTGCAGACACCTACATCCATGATATGTGCTCTGCATAATTTGTTAATTTTGTTTAAGGAGTTCCAATTGAACCACTTCAGTTTGGGGTGTTAGAGTAAGTAGGAAGGGACAGATCCCTCTGCCTTCTTGTTTCTGCTTATTTCAGACTTGTCCTGCTTTACCTTGGTTTCTTTGCTACCAAAAGGGGTTGCTCCTCAGGGTTTTTTTTTTGGTGCACATCCTATGATGATGATTTTAGGAAAGAATGAGTCTGATAATTGTGTTCATTCCCCAGTCTACAAAGAGAGGTCTGTTCCACAGGATGTGTTTTCTGTAATGAAATGCTGCAATTCATGGTTTCTTCCTGCTGAGGATGACCACAGAGCCTGTCAGATAAAATCCTGTTCCCTTGATCAATGATAAGAAAAGCTGAACCACAAGGACGAGAGTGATCTTAGCGAAGCATGTTACTGCATGTGTGCCAACTTGCACCGTGTAGCTGTGTCCTCCTCTGCCATCTGCCGCCGCAAAAGCTCATGAGCACCAAACAGGATTACAAGAAAGCAATGAGAAAATACCCAACCTGTCCTGAGGCCGTGTTGTGTTACTATGTAGCTGTTGTTTCTATTTACCCCAAGAGCTGCTGCTCAGCATAAAGTAATGAGTTAGGGAGTAAAAGTAATTTCTGTGGACATTAAGGGAAGTGATGTGAAAAGTACAGCTCAAGATTTTTGTAGACAGAGCTGTTAAAGAGGAGTGTTTATGTTCTGGGAAACTAAGCAATACATCCTGGAACATTCATGATTTGCTTTTCCCTTGAAAAAAAAAAATTAGCGTAATGTAATTGCTTGCTCAAATATCCTTTGTTAAGGAAATGAAATGTTTTCATTCATCTTTTGAAAAAGAGCAAAGTTTCCAGAGCTTCTGGGTAAAAGAATAGGTGGCTAGAGGTTCACAGATTCAATCTCCAGTTTAAAAGGTTCATGCAGAGGTTAGAAATTAAAATACACACATCTTTCTATTTGATGTTTGCTCTTTTTTGGCAGGACTTGGCCAGCAGCTGCTCCTGCCCTGTGAGGTGGGAGCTGTTTCCCCCCGCCCTTCTGAGTACGTGCGCACACCTAGAGCCTTGTTCTCTTTCTCATGCAGCATCTTTCTCATAAAGCTACATAGAGGATTACTCTTCTTTCTAATGAGGAGTTGATAAGCCTGGCTCTGTTGCTAGCAAAAGGAGTGTTCATTCACTATTCAATCACCCAGTTCTTTTATCTCCTGAGCAAAAAAGGCTGACTGAAAAAAGGTATTCCTACATGCTGGATCCTGCCTGTGGCTATGCTGGAAAACAAAATACTGTTTTGTATTTTTCTTTTCTTTCTGTTCCTGCTTTTTAAAAAATCTTTTAAAGTAAAGTCACTTCGTCAAAAGCACAGTAAAGATTAATTAGTCAATGTTTGTTCAGAGCTTTGGATGTTTTAAGCCTTATTTGGGATGAGTGCTGAATATTCGTCTTCTTTGTGCATTGGCTTGATTATAATGAACATCTTGATGGAGAACTTTCTTTTCTACCGTTTAAATCAGGTGCAATTTAAGATTTTATTCTCAATGTTTGTGTATGTTTTTATACACATTTATCATGTATTTGCATATTAAGTTACAGATTTTCAAGTATATTTTCAAAAACATTGAAGTGTTTTATATGAAGGCAAATACACTTCTATTTCTATTTTATTTTTGACATATTTTAGTGAGTTAAGGTATTTCATAGGTGTATGAATAGTCTGAATTACTGTTTGGACATCCACAGGCCAAACCGGGAACTACATTTATCTGTAGAAATGCAAGTGTCCTTTCAGCACTGGTGTATGCTTGAATGATTTTGCTCAGTATATTGCATTATCTTCTATTAATAAAATACCAGAGCCCGAGTCAAAAAATAGTTTTAAGTGGTTTTTGAGAAGACAACTTTAAGTCTTATTGTCTATATTCAGATGCAGATTTTACTTAAGGTTCATGCTAAAATTTTGAATTGAGCTAGGGAAGAGTTGTTCTTTATTCTCATGGGTTTTTTTGAGGCAAAGAGAGACTGAGGATGTGAAATCCTAAATATGATTCTTCCTTATTTTATCATATTTGTGGTTTTTAGGACTCCAAAGTGTGGTATTTGAATACATATTCCTTAATGTCTTATAGTGGCTAATGCAACTTAATGGAATCTGTATGTTAAGTAATCTGATTCTACTACAAATTTTGTATCACCTATTGCCACATAAAAAAATAACATGAACTCACGAAATTGAATATTCTCCACAGGACTTATCTAAAGTGATATATTGACAGCTCTGTGTTCAGCTGTCAAGATAAATGTTTGATTACATCTATATTACTTTAGAAGATTTAATTTTGTTGGAGGATTTGGTAGTTTAGACAAAAAAGAAAATATTTTTTATACAAGCAAAGTATGCTCTGGTTTAGAATCTGATGAATTGAACGTCAGTGCTGAAGCAAAGTATAGGTGAAGCATTAAACTGAGTAAAGAAATCTGTATTTTTATTTTTTTTTCCAGATAAAGCAATCAATTTATGGACATTCTTGAAAGATTTTAAATTACTATGTGTTCTCCATTTACTATCACTGTGGGGTTCAAAATCTGTATCATCTTATCTTTAAAGCCATTACAGCATCAGGTGAAAAGACCTTAAATCAATGTAGTTACACCCTTTTCTTGTGATACGTCTGGAAAATGTGTGTGTTTATGTTCATATGCAAGTTTATGTAGTATAAAACCGAAAGCTAGCAGCAAAGAACTATTTTTATTTTTCCCAGTCTGAGTGTTTTTAAAATTTATTTTGTTATTCAGTATTTCTATTTGCAAATCAGATAGAATTGCTGGCATACTATGTAAGAATTTATTCTTCTGTTTTTGTTCAGTTTGACAAAGGATATGCTTATAGCATTCGCCACAGCTATGGGAAAGAAGGAAGGAGAACTGATTATACCCCATACAGCTGCATGAAGATTATCATGTCCAATCCACCAAGTCAAGGGGATTATCATGGTGAGTTCCTTAAGGGAAAAAACCCCAAATGTTTACAAACAGCAGACTCTCTTGGCTGTTGAAGAGAAGTTACTCCCTCATGTAGTCTCTTAAATTAAGTATTCAATTTCCAGACTGTAGTGGTCTTGAAATGTTCTCTTTAGATCAGACTTGATAACTTACATTTTTATATGTGGTTTGTCATTCAATTCAAGGAGATTTAAATGTACAGATGCTTTAAGAAATGACCAATTGGAGGTGTTCTGAGATACGAATTCAATTGTATAGGAATTCTGAAGTTTGCTAGGGTACTTAAACCTTCTGCCTCTGTGTGGCTAAAGATGGAAAACCTACACTGGCGTTATCATTGTTATGCTAGTACTAAGTCATTGATTCAGTTGTGCCCCAAAACCAATTCTGGAACAAAAAAATTCCATTGTTACTTAGGTGGTGGAATTTTCTAAACTATTTATAAAACATTTCTTTTACAGTGGGCTATGCTTTAAATTACTCATCTTTTCCTGTGTTTTTCCACAGCTATTAAATGTACCAACGCTGTCATTTTTAGTAAAGAAAGAACTTAAGCTCTTTTCCTGTCAGCGAATGAGAATTGTGGCCTGTTTATGGTGGGATGTTTTATGTAACTCTTGAGCCTGTGGTGTCCTGATAATTGTGCAGTAGAGTAATTATTTAAAGAAAAGAAAAAAAAACTAAGCAGTTGTACACATGGGTAATTAACTTTCCTATTAATAAGCTGTTAGACAATTAGGAACAGCTTAGCTGGTCTCTTGAGTGCCTTACTGCTCTAACGCCTAAGTAAACAGCCTTGTTTGTGAGCTTCCTTGTTTTTTACTGTCAGGGTGCCCATTCCGCCACAGTGATCCTGAGCTACTGAAGCAAAAGCTGCAGTCATACAAGATCCCTCCCAGTGGAATAACTCAGGTAAGGTGTATTTTGCTTGACACTTTAATTAATAAGGCAATGATTCTTAATTTTGCTTTCTGTTTGTGTAGGAATGCTATATGCAATTTGTCAGTGTGTATTGTGAGAGATTTTTTTCTTGTGAAAGGTTAAAACCAGAATTTTGGCTTTCTGGCTGCAGTGCTCCTACCGATGTGAGATTATTGTCACCAGCTTTTATTGTTTATTATTATGAGTTGATTTATTACTGTAGTGGGTACAATGCAGAATTTTGTCCTACCGCACTGTGATTAAAAAAGAAGTTTAAATGAATATGGAAGTGTTTTAGAGAATTTATTTTTATTCTTGCAGTGACTTGTGGATAACTACAGTGTAGTCAGTAGACATAAGTAATTGTTTTCTATAATAAACTTCTAAAACCCATACATTCTTAATCATCCATTGTGCTAACTTCCCCTAAATAACAAAAGGACATGAAACGCTAGTGAAATGAAGTAGAGATTTTTATCACCTTCTAAACATGTAACGTTAAATTAAAAAACCTATCTGGTATAGCAAGGACAACGTAGGAATTGGAACTTTGGGATGTGTACTGAAGAACTGTAACTCCCATGGCTTGCTGTAGCAAGAGCTTAAGGCAATAAAAGTTTGCTGTAATTTTCACTGGAGGAAGATGTACAAGTTAGATTTAAGCTGAAACAGTTCACCAAACAGTTTTGTTTATTAACTGCCTGAAATCTGCTTTATGTCCATAGGAAAAACCTGCTTTAAGTTGTCTTGAGTTCATGAGGAATGTCTCCATTGTTTGTCAGGCATTAACAGACTGTTGAATTAGAAAAAAAAGAATATGAAAGTTCTGCTTAAAGCAGTTTCCACTGGAAGGAATAATTAAGATACAAATTAAAAGAGAATAATTTGAAGAGTTTATTGTTCACTCATAATCGTTCTTGACAAACTCTTGCAATACCCAGATTTTTTCTGAGTTATGTTCCCCCCCCCCCATTTTCCCATGGTTTGTATGAATAAACTTCCGTATATCTGACACTAGACATACTTTCCTTTGGCTTTTTTCCTTTTTATATGCATCACAAATTGATGCTGGTCTGAGATTTTTATCCTGCTAATCATTGGAAAGATTGGTGAGGATTTACTGGTTTAGCAGCCTTCTATATTTGTGCGTAGGATTTAGTAAAGGTTATTTCTTCAGTGAATTTGCACAGTAAGGCAGTATCTTTATACTTAGTTCCTTATTTGATGTGAATTATGTTTTTATTTTTGTGTGTGTGTATTTCTGAGGTTTTTTCCTTTGTAACGTAGAATTGGGATTCACTGGAAGTCTTAAATTGTCTTACCAAAAGTGACTAAGAAAAACCGTCTCCATCAGTGTCTTCTTTGTCTGGAAATGGACACTGTCCTGTCCATGTATTTTGTGGTGTCAATGTAAGTGCAGTCAGGCTGCGGGGCTCTGCAGTGCCCACTGCTAGTATTAAAACAAAACAAATACAAAACAATACACCCTCCATCCAAAACCTAATAATAATCAAATTAAAATTAAAAAAAAAATAGAAAAAAAAAGTTGGCTGTGTCTGAATTTTGAGAAATTAGCCTTTTACATCAGACAATCTTTGAGATATTCAAGAGGAGAAGAGGAAGAAAATTAGTTCACATGTGTCTCCTGGTTCTCATTGCTACCACACCTTGTTGCTCTGTTTGCATGGTCCAGTGATGTTTGCATGACTAATAACAACTGAGGATCCTTCAGTACTGACTGTGGCTTTTAAGAGTCTTCTCTGATATTAGTGATAGTTGCTGAGTATCAGAAATGTTATTTTTTCCTTTAGTTCAGCGAATGAATATTAGGAGTTGGACAGTTTACTAGTCTTTCAAAGCCTCTGATGTAGTTGCTTTTCCAGTATCTGAGTCTTTAGATTGACGTTCACCCAAACCACGCATACCTTTTGACTCTATTAGACCTCCTGTTAACTCCACATCCAATGAGAGCTCCCTTACAACCTGGTAGATTCCTATTTTTAATTAATAGTTCATAGCTTGACCTTTCAGCTATGTATTTTAATACATGGTATGTCTTTTCTGGGACTCAGGGCCTCTTACACTTGTTCCTTGCTCTGTTCCTAAGTTCTGTGAGTGATGCATGATTTTTCAAACCTATATTTTGGATTTAGCTATGTAGTTATGAATTGGTTCACCACTGGGATTTTCATCTGCTGGTTTAGAGTATTCACCTGTCTTCCCTTGAAGCCCCTGAATAAGCCCCTTTCTCCTCTTGGCTTCTCTCATGGCTATTATGTGAGCCAGAGTCTGGGCTAGTCTCCAGCTCTTTTGGCTGTGGTTTTACCCAAGATGGTTGGTTTTGTAGTGCTGTTCTCAGTCTTCTGTTTCTAGGGCTGTCCATACTCTTGAGATACATTCTTAGTTTTAAGGTTCACAAGAATTTCTGAGTTTTTCCCATACAGATAAAGAACTTGGCTTGTGTGTGTGAAAACAAACTCCATGCTCAAAGGGCATTTCCCAGGGCTAAGTGTGAAAGAGGAACACTGGACCTTGGCATGATGGTGAAGGGCAAATACTGCCAGACCTCTTTTGATTTCAGAAATCAGTTGGAGCATTAGAATCCATTCATTGCTGCTGTTCTGTAGTACTGTCAGTAATGAAAAAAGTGATCAAAACATTTGAATATGTGAATCTGCTCAGTGTGAATTATCTAGATCGAGCTTGGTGTTCCAGTTCAAATTTTCTGAGGCTGTATCTTTTTTGTATCTGCTGAAATCACCATCTGGAAGTAATATGGGAGGTGACTTCCAGGTCTTGCCTAGTTATTACAAAGCCTAAAGCAGAAAGAATCAATCCTGATATTTATTCCAAGAACTGAATGATTTAACTTGCATTTATTTCACATTTTCCTTAGGCTATGCTATTTCTTTCTTTGTGGTTGTAGATCCACAAAAACCTCCAAAACCGGTGTAAAAAACAGCCCAAAACCCACCACAGTGAAAAAAACCTTACACTTTCCCTTCTGATGATCTAATACTAGAAAAGTTTTAATAATTGCTGTCTGTAAAAATATTTTCACTTGCAGCTAAAGAATTTTGCCTTAATGTCAGTCATCTTCACAGTAGGGCTGTTATAAATTCTGATCAATAAGAGGAAGTACTGTTTAAGTAGGATATCTTTTATTAAGTCACTGTTGAGGAAATATATAAAACAGAAACAAAGATACAAGAACAATGGAGATTCATAATATAGACAAACTTTCTGTAACACCCATTTTACTATTACAGTGAAATTGGGTACATCAGAGTTCCTTAAAATTTTCTATAGTTTCTCAGCTAGAATATATGCCATGTGTAATTGTCTTGTAGTTGGTGTCTTTTTCAAGTACGAACATGCTTATTGATTTCCCTAGGATTGCTTTTGGATATAAGCTGAACCAATATAATTTATCCAGCCAAATCTAACCCTTTTTTCCCCCAATATTAAAGCCTCCCAACTACTTCTTTTATGTATGTTTTTTTGGTGCTGGGGTGTTACTACTACTGACACCATTAATGGGTACAATATTGTAGAGTATTAACATGATATGGCTTAACATCTTGGTATGACAAGATCTTAATATGGTGTCAAACTAATTATTTCCGATGACTAAATATTTTCCGAGTCTTCAATTTATTATTGATAAGTGGAAACAAGTAATAGAAATAAAAAGTTTTATCTGACTCTTGCCAGGTGAAATTACAATATTAAAAAGGCTATATGCAATTAAATGAGTGGACTGTTCAAAAATCTGGCAAGAAAAAAGTAATGTTGACTAGTGACTTGTGAACAGGCTTGTGACAGTAAACCAAAAAAACAGCATAGGACAAGAGAACTTGAGAGAATGCAACAGATACATAAACACAGTGAGAACCTGTAAGAATACAGAAGACTTCTAGAGTGTGCATGCATATGTTATTACACACAGAACGCAACTGAAAGTACAGAAGGTACATGGGTGAACTAGAAAATACGGGTTTTAAAGTTTGGATTTGATATTCTAACCACCAAAAAGATGTAATAAAAATGTATTCAGGTGCTGTTGAGGCCGTTTATTATTGAATCACAGTATGGTTGAGGTTGGAAGCTGTGTCTGGAGGTTATCTTGTCCAACCGCCTGCTCATGGAGTGTCATCCAGAACTGGGTCCCCAGGACTGTGTCCATACCACTTTTAACTTCCTCTGAGAGTAGAGACTCCACAACCTTCCTGGGCAGCCTGTGTCAGTGCTCAGTCAAATGTGCCTTTGAGAACCAATAGTATGAAAAATAAAAGTTAAAACACATGGTTTTTTTTTTCATGTCATTAAAGACATGAATGGCAATAATTTCAGTGTATCTAATTTAGAAGTATTTAAATTTGTTAGTCAAATCTTAGACCTCAGTTTCATGAACAGTTAATTAGCCAAAATGGGCCCTGCTGCTGGGAAAGGCAGTTCTTCTGTGTTCATCCCTGCCTGTTGAGTTTCCATTCCTTTCCTTATGCTGGCCTTATGATTACATTATAAAATAAATCAAAAAAATGTTATGCAACTATAGACTTACCTGGGGAAGGTGAGGAGGAATGAGGTTCATTTTCAGATGGCAGGAATGGTTGGACAGAATTAGAGGCAGTGTCTTCTCACTTCTACATCTTCGATTTATAGTATATTAAACTATTCATGAAATTTTTATTTAGAAGAGAGTGGAAAAAAGAAATAATAGGTAAAGGTATAAATGCACAATTCAGGATGAGAAAACAGGAGAAGAAACAACAAATGTGAAACTAAAATGTTTCAGCTCATTGTTCCTGAAACTTAGGTTGCAAACCTAGAACATATGTGAAGCAAATACTTAAATTTTTGAAAATTTTGTAACTTTTTTTGTTCATTCTGATTTCATTCTGATTTCAGATGCTTGCTTTCATACTATATGACAGTCCAGGCTTTGAATTAGCATTGCAGCAGAGGATATGGGTTATCTATCATATCTAAACCCAGGCATGACTGACTGTCTTTTAAAAAAGGTGGCTATAAACTCATGCTTGATTCATCTGTTAAATGCAAATGTGTCACTGAAGAAATAGCAAAAAAATTCCTAGTCATAAAATGTGCTTTTTGATAGCATTAGTTTAAATCTATGGGAAAACAGAGAAGTGTAATACTCAGGTGTATTAGCCTGAGCAAAGCTGTAACAATGTTTTTATAGCTCATAAGGCTCATCCCTGAAGGAAAACAGCTTAAATCTGAGAAAACTGTGCTATACTTGCATACATTATAAATGTGAAACATTCAAAATCCATTTAAAATATAAAGTAAATACTTGAAATCAAGAGAGAGGACAAATGACTGTACTGACCAGGAGACAAGAGGCACCGGGAGTCCTGGGGCCAGATTTATTGTTGAGGTGGTCACAGAGTGTCCTGAAAGAGAAGAGTGGAATATGTTCAGATACTCTCCAGCAGTTGCAACCAATCATATCTTCAGTCAGCTCTGAAATAAAAAGAGTCATAGAATCGCTGAGGTTGGAGAAGACCTTAAAGATCATGGAGTTCAGCTGTTAACCCAACACTGCCAAGTCCACCACTAAACCTTGTCCCCAGGTGCCACATCTACATGTCTTTTAAATACCTCTGTGGAAAGGTAGAAATGAGTCATACACAACTGAATCTATAAGATTTTCATGTTGAAAATATAAGTTAATTCTGCAATTAAAAAAAAAAGGCAACCCCAAACTTACTTTGAATAAGTGAAAATAATAATGGCTAATTACAAGTCCCAGCTATCCTGCTTTGCAACATCTTATCTTTGAGTGCTGAGAATGTCTAAAAGCAGGTGGCTGCATACAGCTGCCAAACATCATCTCAACCTCATTAGTAGGTAGTAGAGCAACATTAGAAAAACAAGTTGCAGATGGCAGTGAAGGAAAATGCACAGAAGGACTAACAAAGAGTCCTTGAGTATGTACCTTTATTTGCAAAATAAAGCAATGTAGTGGAAATACCATAATATATGTAACGGCAAAAGATTGCTGCTGTCAATTAAGTTTTGAGTGGAGGTCTGTTACTGGGTAACACCAGTGAAAAACAGCTTCAAGCTTGCTTTTGTTATGTACACAAATAAAGTATGAAAGATAATATGTATTCTGAATGATAATTCTGTTTTATTTTAATAGAGAATTGTTAGTTTCTCTCACACAGATGACTCCTTTCTAGCTGGGCTCCGTTCTATTGCAGTTAACCTTTTTTGTTTTCTCTCTTAGTGACTTGTTCCCTGATAAAGCAAGTTAATCTACTAGGCCTCTTCTTCTTAGAATATGTTTGATGTGTCCCTTATTCAATCTCAGCCCTGTCATACATGCAGAAGGTGAATGTGGTCCCCCTGATGTGTATGGTTTAAATTCATGTATGCACTAAATATCAGACTCATAATTTGTCTGCTTTCTGGCTGTC
Organism: Grallaria varia; assembly: GCA_013396735.1. Taxonomy (NCBI): domain Eukaryota; kingdom Metazoa; phylum Chordata; class Aves; order Passeriformes; family Formicariidae; genus Grallaria; species Grallaria varia. Next base: position 33,882 of record VWZG01010140.1, read on the forward strand.
CCTTGAAATGAGTAGGAGCTGAATTATAACTGGGTTTTTTGTTGTTTTGTTTTATTCTGGATGAGCCACAATCATAGGTTTGGCTTTTCTACCCAACCACAAGTTTTAATCAACATTTAATTTTGTCATCTCTACTTGTCACGTTTGGCTGAAATTGGCCAACTGTTCCAGGGTGGGGAGGTGATATGATAGAATGGGTAAAGCAGCAGGAGTAAAATGATGTCTACCAGTGCAATCATGTATAACATTTAAATTTAAGAAACTGGATGAAGGTCTCTGGACTGTTCAGGTGGGCATCTGTTTTGTGGAACACTCTATGAATGTCAGGAAGAGAAGTGACATGAAGACCTAGCTACAGAGCTTCACTGGAGAATGCTGATATGGATTCCTCCGGCAGCTGTTCTCCAAGCTAGTCCATACCTAAGCTCCCTTAAGGTTCTGACACTTAAAATGTATTTACACCTAAATTTAGAAAACTCCTTATTAATATAATTTTATTAGGTATAATCATGACTAAAGGAAGAAGAATTTCAAGAATACCGGAAGTATTTATGGACGAGGTTAAATTAGTTGACTTAATTCAACTAATTAATTCAACAGACAAATAGATCTTCTGATAATTACTCTAAATTATATGAAAAATACTTTTAAAGAAAGTACATGCCTACAACAGCATTTTCTTTAAAACAGATAGCGCTCTTGTATGCCATAGATCTCATTGTAAGGAACAAACAGGAACACATAAGGAAATATGAAATTGAATAAATTAGTTCAGAATAGATAAGTTTTAAATACTTAACTACTATTTTTTTCAGTCAGTTTCAAGGAGAGAGGAGATTACAAAAAAATATATATGTATGTACACAGATAGCACCGGATTTTAGACTTCATTGCCTTGTTGGCTTTGGCCTTGCTCTTTTATAGAAGGTTTAACAGAAGGTGGTGAGAGGGATAGAAATGTAATCAGTTGGGCTATTACAGAGAAATAATGTGGCTAAGTACTTTCCTGGCAGTGTGTTGCTGTTTTTATCTATTCAGCAAATGTAATTTATTTATATGTCTGTCAATAAATACAAGGCAGCATCCGATAATGAGTACAGCAGGGATTTAAGCTGTATATTGCTGTGTTTGACACAAAGGTCAGCCTTGGGAAAGGGCTTGAAATTAACATTTCTTGAAAACTACTTTTCCTTCCACTGAGGCTATCTCTTAATTCCAGCAATTTTCTCGGTTTGATAAGCAGAGAGAACATACATTTTGATTATATAAAGGAGGGAGGAGGTGATGAAACTTTAAAATATTTCAACTGGCATTGCATTCTGGTGATAAGAATAGGACTTTATGCAGCACAGAAGAGATTACCTGAAGGAGAATTGGAAAGCAAATTGTATTTACAAAAGATGGCATGATTTTCCTAATAGGTGTTCAAAACAGCCTACTCACTCACATATTCTGCTGAGCTTGACTAGAAATAACTTCATTTCAAAAAGGACGGATCTGATTGAAGGTAAAAGCATTCCTCTCTCGCAGATACTTGCCTAAAGGATTTGCATTAAATTTTCTTGATGGAAGCACAGCAGTATTTTACTGTGCAACTGTATGAACTGGTAATGTGGAAAAAACCCCAAAACAAATCGTGTCCTTGATTGCTTCATGCTTCAACTACTTGAATTACTAGATTTATGTCTGCAGTTATGGAAGAGATGTTGCAATATGATAGCTTGACAATAACTGTCACAATTATATTACTAAAATATAGATTCAACTTATTCTTGAAGTTAAGAGTATTGAAATTACATTTTAAGGACCAGGCGTACCTTCCTGTAGTTTTATCTTGTTTTTAATGTAGCCAGGGCATTTTAAAGTGTTGCCAGTTATTAGCAGAATATACAGATGTCACGTGCTGCAAATGTCCATGGACTGTTGTACAAGGCTGTTGTGAAATACTCTATTGTGGAAGATCAACAAGGTGTATGTGTGCTGCTTCTGAAACCTCCACATTTTTCTCCCTCTGTGTAGATCCTGGAGTTGGTGAAGGGCATGCATTTCCAACTGGCCTGTCAGAAGTACTTTGAGTTGACACATGATGTAAGTAGCTCCTAATTTTTGTTCTACTGTTATCACCAACTTTATCTTGAGAAAAGCCTTGGAAATCATGCATGAAGCCCAGGGACTATTTCCAGTTTGCACATCCATCATTAGCTGTCTCACCTTGTTATTTTTCTTTTCAATAATTTCACATATTCTTTTGTAATTTTCTGCATTTATATATTGATGTTATTAATACTCTCAACATTACAAGATGTAATAAAATGTTATCCTTTCTTCCTGAAAACTTTTTCAATATCCTGCTTTGGATCAAATTTGTGGGTTTTAATGCATTACACAAGTTTGATGTTGTTTAGATACACCCTAAAAATTAACAGAAAATATCTAAAAAGTGTAATTTAAACTAATCTCCCAGCATATACATGGTTAATGTTGTTAATTTTCACTTGTTATTTTTTCACATTTGTAGTCCTGTGGGGTTATTTTTAAAAATCAAGATTTGCCATTGACTTTTTTGTTCTTACTGGCTTTCACATTAGATTTAAATGGAACTGGTTGTCTTCACAAATTTCCAGCAATCATATATGTGAATGTATAGCAAAGGTGATCTCTGAACTTGTATCCACGGTTGTTTTGGCAGCTGTAATTTGAGAGGAACATTTTGTCTTACAGTTTTAGAAAAAGTGAAAACAAGTCTAATAATCTGGAAGTAAATTCAAAATTATGTACAGTTTGAAATTCAGATAACACTTGCTCTGGGTAAGCCCAAGTCAGTAGAAATAGTGTTTTTTGAAGGTAATTATAGACCTCAAGGTCAGCATTCAATGAAGGATAAATCAACACATGCAGTTTAGGAAAGCTGCCTTTCCGTTCTTCTGTGGCAAATTCCAGAACGACATTATGTTTTATCTTATGGTAATATAAATATCTGTCTTTGTTGCTTGCACTAAGAATCATCTATCTGCTTTACTGTTGATAAATCTTCTATTTCAGTGAGAGAAATAAGAATATAGAAAAAGACACTTTCTGTACTTTGAATGGCACATGCTTATGAGGGCAATTTTTAAAGAGAATTTCGCTGCTCATCTTGTTACTAGCCTCCTTATAATGATTTTTCTGTTCTCCAACTATCTGCTTTATTCATTTTTAAGTTTTTTATGAGGTAGCTACAAGGTGTGTCTCTGAAGCTGATGACCTTTGCTTTCAATCAAACCTTTGCTTTCCTGTTTATCACTAGCAGTTTTTCAGTGAAGGAAATTTTGGAAGATAAAATTAGCCTAACATTGTTTCTTTGAGTAGGGAAACAATCTTTAGTAAAATTTTCATCAGAATAATGGACTGACTCACATGGAGAATTTTAACTTCAATTATGTGAAAATTTTACCAAGAAAGTGCTTGATATATATTGGGTAGAGCTGTTAGTGTTACCAGTAATTCTTGGAAGTTAAGGGGTGTGTGTGTTAGATCTAGTAGGAATGACTTTTTTGTGGAGACTTGATGAGATTATATTTTTCTAAGCTCACAGAGTCATCTTTGGTAGTCTGGTGCTGAGCACTGAGACTATGCTAATAAATGTAGCTGGACTAGAGTGAGAATGTTTAGGTATATTTTTTGGGAGGTGAATGATTGGAGTTTTTGCACTTCAGTGTTACTTGTTCAAATAGCACAGGTTACGAAAAAGCTGATTCTCTTTGTATTCTACGTAACCCAGGCTTATTAACTTCAATGCTACACCTCTCCTGAACTTTGGTTTCACTATTTCACAACCACAGAATCAAAGCAGCCATCATTTGCATGGTCCAGTGCATTGTCTTCAGGCAGGAACTAATATATGAGTATAAATAGCAACTTATTGACTATTTCAATAAGTGCGAGAAAGGAAAGTTGTAGCACCATGATTGGTCCATGTGGTTTTTGTGTAATATCACATGTAGCATTATCAGCTGTCATTTTAAAGTTCTTAGTTAAAACTGAAGGTGTTTTAAGTTTTCCAAAACAGTATTTGCTATAAGAGAAATAGAAAACTAGAGTTTGTATGAAAGCCAGTGTGCGCAAAATGTGCTGAATCCCTGTATTGCCTACTAGATGGATTATACAGTTCTGTATGAACTGATAGGTCCTTTCACTTGGGTCAATACATGTTATAAGCTTGAATTTTTAACTGCACAGAAAATACATTTTTTTCTTGGGTGTAGTGGATTCCAGATAGATTTACAGGTGTGAAGGGACAAAGCTGTTAGAGAAATCTGCTTTCTCTATTGCTGGTAGTAAGTTTCAGCTAACGTACAACTAAGTTATTGATAAGGCTTTTAAAATTGGCATACTTAGATCTGTATTATCTAAAAATATTGTAAAACTTAGATAAAGTGACACAAGCAATCTAATATAAAAAAGCCTCTTATGTGTTTAAATTTCATGTAAATTTCCTGCCAAAGCAGAATATTTTTATTCAAGGAAATGCTCGCTGAACCGTGTTGAAAATTACAGAGAACAGAATTGTTTCTGTATCACTATATCGCAAATGAAGATTATTATGAACCAATCTTCCCCTTTCTCTCTTCAGGCCCTCAAAAAAGGTAATACTTAGATTGGGCAGAATTCTTTCAATTAAGAGTCGTGTAAGCTTCATCCATTAGTTTTATTTTAGTAGCATTCGAGTTTGAAAAGGAGAAATGGTACATGGACTCATACAACAATACTTAGTAACAACCTGTAAATAGCTTTTATCCAAGTACCATAAATCACCTCTGAAAACATGGTTGTAGGCTCCCATTCATACAGTGAGCCGCTTCTGCAGCTTATTCCAATTTGCTGGGGAAAGAGGAGTTTAGAACAAAATTAAGAGTTACAAAGTGACTCTTAAATTGGTCTGAAGAAAACTGAGATTTTAAGGTTAAAAAAACCAGAGCTAATTAAGAGTTTCTTCTAGGAAAGCAAGTTTTTTCACTATATCACTTCTTTTTAAGCCTTTTTGGTATAAATAAGTAATTTAGTTTCCATGTAATGAAAACTGGAGCATGGATGAAAGCTGGCTGGATGAAACTCATCCAGATAAGACTGAAATGAAAAATGAAATTCAGTGATGGCTTTGGGTTTTACTTTTTTTCTTTATGCCTTTGAGTACCAATTTAGAGTGCTAGGACTGTTACTGACTTTTAAGATTTTCCAGGCAAGGTCACTGCTAATTCATGTCTGAATTAGATTTTGTTATCCACGCCACCGTTTTCTAATGGAGCTAAGCTTGGCAGTGGTAACGCATTTAATCAGGGTTCTGTTTGGAGCACACACTCATCTTCTGCATTATGATTATTCACAAGTGGCTGAGATTTAAATTGATGGGGTTTGGCATATTAAATTAGCCACACTGTATATGTCCTTTAGGAGACTGTGTGTGCGCAGAGTTCCTTGTTATGCTTGAATTGGCCCCACCCTTCTGGGAAAAAGGAAATATCAAGGGAGTAGAAATTTACCGATACATTACTCTTAGTTTTGCATGGTTTCTTGCATCTCAGGTTTGGTAAGTTTTCCAATGTATTTTAAGAGTAGTATTTTTCTTAAAATGTTCTTAAAATTCACATGAACTGACAGGCAGATAAAAGGTGAAGATTGCCTGAATCGCACGTTTTATTTAAACTGTTTTCAACTTCTGAGCCCCACAAAAAAGATAAGAAGATTATAACTGTGGTTTGTGGTGAATATGTCAGAAGAGCTTACTTTTAAAGATGAAAGCTTTGTTGACTTGAAATATTTATTGAGCATTAATTGAATGTTCATCCCTCAAAGAATTGCAGAGCTGGAAGAACGTGCCTGCTAAGTAGAAAGAAGTTATAGAAATATGCTGCACCTCTGTTTGTTTTCTGTATTCTTTTCCACTGATGTTCTTTGATGTTGGTTGTGCATCTGGCTTCAGGATGCTGATGTTGGCACTGATGGAACAGAGCTAGGCTTGATCTGTTTGACTTCTGTCTTAGCCTGCTGCCTTGTAAATATTTGTGGCTACTGGGGAAAACAGGGAGAGAGGTGAAGCTGCCCATTTCCATTCACAGTTTCACATTGATACTTAGATTTATGTTGTTAATTTGTCACAACTTCTAGTAGTATTCTCTGCTGCCACTTGCTCTCTAGACTTGTCTCACTCCCTCTTTAGGGTGGGGAAATTTTGTTTTAAGGTGTAGGTTCAATTGTCCTGCATCTCTAAAGAGATGCCATTTTATTTACATTGTTTTAGATGTTTTGGGGTTTTGTTTTTCTTTACTACAGCAAAGACAGTGTGAAATAATGTTTGAATATGCCAAAGCAGTTATTTTATGTCTAACACGAAGGAAGAAAATTTGTGATGGAACTAGATCTGTGTCATGCTTATATTTACTGGGAGAGTACTTACAAACTGATACCTTTTTCTTCAACAAAGTTGGAACTTTTAAAATTGTTAATTAATTTGTTCTTGAATGTGAAAAAGATGACTTTTAGGAATAAATATATTAACTTTGTGTTCCTTTCCTTTTATGTGCAGATTGATGACATTGGATTTTCTTTGAATCATCCTAATCAGTATTTTACAGAGAGTCAAAGGCTACTAAGTGGTGGTAGAGAACCGAAGAAGGAATTAAGTAACTCAGGAAACTCTCAACAAAAAAATAATAGTCAGGAAAGCATGAATTCGAATTCAACTCCCACTACTTCAAATACAACAGCTGGTACAGAACTGGAAGAACTGGAAGCATACTTCACTGAAGACTAAGCAGCTGTATTACTTGGGCATTATTTGTTTTATTTTTTCATCCTTTCCCTCTTTTAGCTGGATTTGTCCCTATACTAAGGAATATGCACATCACCACCTGGAAGACAGAGACATTTAATACTTTGAATAGGCTGAAAAAGAAAGATATTTAAGCTGTAATTGCATCCAGTACTTATTCTCACTGCTTTAGGAGGCTGTTTTATATGGCATGTTTAAGGATGAGAAATGAAAGTTGCTTCTCAACTATTAGGTGATTTTTGTCTGATTTACCTTTTTTGGTTTTCTGCAAAATGTTCAAATATTTTTATCCCATTTTGTGGTCACTTTTCTATATATCTTCTTAATAAATAATTTACAAAGCAGAAGTTTTTTGTATTTTCTTTTTAGCTGTATTTGGATGGTAATTAAGTAGGAGTTCTTATGATCAAAATTACCCTCTGGAGGAGTGAGTCTATATGAGTAGCTGAAGGAAATCACCTTCCTAATTTGTACCTTGACACTAAATTTAGAGAACTGGTTTTGATGCTTGAAATAGAGTATAAGCAGTGTTTAGACACCTGTATGTAAGAAAGTAATCAAAAAAGGTGGTATTCTACCAACTGTCTCATCACGAAGAATCTAATAACTTATTAGCATATATTACTTTTAAAGCTTCCTCGATGTCTGAGTGTGGCTGGAGCCCTCCTGTGTCTCGCTAAGCTAAACAGCAGTCTGAGTGCAGCTTTGGGTCACCTAAATTTTCCCCATTGTCACCTTACACACAGGTTGCTTTCAGTCCAGCCGCGACCACCGTGCAGTGGATGGAAGCTCTAAGCAGAGCTGGTATTTTCTATTGTGCTGTTAGAGTACTTTCCCAGGGATTTAGAAGTCCTTAATTTTATTTTACCTGATGCCTGAAGAGTTTCAAGGCAACATTACAGCCTCTCCGGAGAGTGACCCAGCTACTGGCCTAGCTCTGTAACCACATAAACATGGTGTTGTCGTTGCTACTAACTTGTATTAACTCTGCAAGGCCTTAGCATGAAGGCTCACTGAGCTTCACTTTTCTGAGCTGGCCTTGTCCCACCTGAAGCTTTGTTTTAGCTGTAACATCATCTGTTGAATGACAACCTAGCTTTGTACAGCAGCGTGTGGTACTGCCTCTGTTTATAATGATTCTGATCTATTTCAGTGGCTAATGACTAGTAAGTAATAAGTAGTTATTTTGTGTAGAATGAATGAATCTGTGATTTTTAGGTGCCAGAAGCACCATGGATGTAAACAAATCATCTGTGGCCAAGTGCTAATCCTTAAACAAATATAACCTAAAGTGTTGTGCAAAACAAGTTTTTAGGGGTAAGAGAAGAAAGAACAAATACACAATATTGAGTAAACACACATTATATATAAATAATCACTTGGCTGTAATGTGGAATTTGGAGTGAAGAAAGAACAATAAAGAAAAAAACAGCAAGTAGAATATTTTTGGAAATGTGTGATATTATGCCAGGGGGACTCTAGCGAGAAAAAAGAACAATTCCCATCATCAGCATCCACCAACTCCTGATAAATGATGTGGGACCCTGACTGTGTGCTGTTGGTCTTAGAACCCCAAGGGGCTATGGAAAGGTGCATGCAACATGAGATAGACATAAGGGAGCATATGAGTATCTAGTGGATGAGTGACTGGTTGTATTGTGTTTCTAGCTGAAATGAAAGTTTTCAGTGAAGTTGAAGATGTTTTGTCATATAATCATAAACCTTAATTAAGAAGGTTTGTGAACATTGGATAATGAAAGAGACATCAGTGTAACAGAAGCAGATATGGCACAACCTTAACATTTGTTTTTATAGAAGAATATTACATTCTACTCAGGATCAGAGTTGTATCGTGGGAGGTGTTATGCAAACAGAAAGTCTGCTGTGCTTAATGGCAGGACTTGCAAAGTGAACTTCAGTAAAAATCAATTTAGAAGAAGTGTCTTTGCTCAAACTGAACAAGTCAAATGGATGCATGAATTACTGGATGAAATGTAATGGTCTGTGTTGTGCTGTTCAAAGTAGATGATCTGGCTGGCCCTTTTGGGCATTAAAGTCTATGACACATTAATTTATTTTTATGCTTAATAAGAATTTAATCCTCCAAGCTGCAGAGTGTTCTTGGTTCAGACAGCTACTCTAGTGCTTTTGGATAGAATGCAGAGGCAATCTGAGAGAGACCGAGGAGTTAGAAATGTGTGATTCAGCCACTCAGTGTTCAGGTCTTTGAAGTGTCAGTGGTTTGGCCAGTGACAGCTTTCAGAAAAATGATTGGCTGCAGAAAAATACCAGGAAACCTGCTGAAGGACTTTGATTCTACTCTGAGCTTTGGTGTTGGACCATAATTAAAAATATGTGAAATTCTTAACATGCTGTAGATTGCCTCTGATTGCAGTTGTTATATAACTTTAAATGGAAGAAAAGGAGAATCCTAATCAACTGTAGCTTAGAAAGGAGGTAAGGGGGTGTTCTTACATTGTCTCTCTGTTAAATCAGGAGGCACTGCTGAAGATAATGGTTGTATCTACAGTGATCACGTTTTTATTATGATGTCCTAAGTGGTGGTTGTAAAACTGCCTTTCTCAGAATCTAGCATTCATAAAAATACAGTTTTTAACAGTCAGGGAAGCTTTTCACTTGGATTTAGGTATTCACCTATGGTCTTACTTCTCACAGGTTCCTCACTGTTACAGTATGTAAAGAATAACAAGTACACATACCTGAATCAACATGCAAATAGGAAAAGTAAATCCAATTGTTTAAATATATGTTTCAAATCAGTTGTAGATTGTGTAATGAGAGTTACAGTAGTCAAATATGATAGTGCAGCTATAGTAATATCGGGAGTGCAAGCATGTGTGAATGAAGTGCAGTCTATTTCTACTTAGCATATTTATTAAAAGTATATTTCTCTTTTTACCATTCATTTAAAGATTGCTACAATTTTCTTTTGTAAAAATTTCAAATGTATTCAAAAGTCTTCTGCAGGATTTTTAGGCGTAAGTGCAGTGGAAAAATACATTGGAATGTCCTTTTTAAATTATTCACTGATTTTCATGGGTTTTCTGTCCATTGCCTCTGTGTTTTGGCTTATGCTGACTTTTATGAGCAATGTAAGGCCTTACCTTGAAACCTCAGAATTTGACAGTTTTGGATTGAAGAATGCCATTTTATTCATTTTCTCTTCATGCATCACACAGAAAAAATCCCTACACAATGAAAATTTTAAAGACCTTCATAGGCCGTATGGAATTAACTCCTCCCTTTGCCCTTCTAAAGTTCCCATCAAATTAAATGAAAAGTAAAGAAATATAAGTAAATTTTCTTCTAAACACACATGGGGGATGTAATTACACCCAGTAGGCCTCATGAAAATATATTTATGCCAGTTCTAGATGCAGTGGTTTTCTTTTGATTTCAGAATTGTTTTGGAGCATGTATGTGGGAATTCACTTCTGAGGGAAAACCAAACCAAACTCACCATCCTTATCAGAAATGAAAATAGTAGAATATTCAGCCTGCTGAACTGCTTCCATACTGAAGGCCAAGGGGATCTGAAGCACAGCCATCAAGCTGGCATGTCTGAATTGGTTGTCAAGCAAGTTTGATGGGATGTTCACTCTTTTTAAATGCAATGTGGGTTCCCAGCATATGTATCAGGTTGTGTGATAGGGGAGAGAAGAGCCCCTTGGTTCCTGCAGGTAGCTGAAAACTATTCTAAACCTGTTTACTTGTTTGACACATTTAAGGTGCTTAAATACTTATCTGTGAGGGAAAAATCATGTCTCTATCTCTGTACATGCCATCTAGCTGTGTAACTGGTTCTGCTAAGGTGCTTTCTATGAATGGGTTTTACGTTGGAATAAACAATAGCCGTGTGTAACAGTTTTCATATTTTTGCAAGCAGTGTTCTTGGCACAGGATTATTTCATTGTGTGGTAAGTTCAATATTGTCTTTTGCATGGAATTTTGAACACACTAAACCCAGTTCTCCAGGAATGACCCTCAGATAGCTGCCATAATGTGAGCCACCAACACTTGGTTCTCAGTTTAGATTCAGTTTCTCAAAAGGATAGTTAGTAGTTGATCTTATTTTTCAATAAGTAGCAAACTCTAGAAATGCTTTCTTCCTAACTAGAATTTAGTGCCCTTTCAAAAATGTCACATGCACTCTTCAGCTGTAATGATTCGGTATTTTGTGGTAATGTCAATAAAAAGGAATTTTTAAAAAAAAGTTTTAATTACATTTAAACTGAAAAAGTGCTACATTTCTTAATTAGACTGTCTTAAGTTTTTTAAACTTGGAGTTTATTGCCAACAATGAAGTTTGTTCCTAATAACTTACTTTTTTTCCTCCTTTATGTTAATAGACTTAACCTGTCCAAGTCACTTATTCTCTCATTGCCTGCAAGAACCATATTCTCTAACAAAATTCACCTGAGGGGCATTTCTGTAGCCTGCAAGAACAAAATCGTAGAACAGAAAGGAAAGTAGTGCTCCTAAATAGTGTTATTCTTCCAGTTTTTACTCATCGTAGCTATGGAGAATATTTAATTACTAAAAGCTGACATTGTCCATAAACCTGGAAGAAATGCCTAAAGGAGTGCATCCCAAGCTTTATTTAACAGGCATTCTTAAACTGACCATGTAAGGAAGTGAATGCACTCTTTCTACTTAACTGAGCAAGATTTATACTGCAACTGGCATCAACTGATGTCTTAACAGAGCTGCGATTCATAGTATCAGACTGAACCGTTTGTTCTTCATTCCTTTTTTCATTTGAGAATTATGAATCCAGGTCCACCAGGCAGGTGGGCTGTACTGTGTACGTTGATCAGCTGCTTAGAAAACTCAGAGATCTCACATGAAGTTGAATGCTCAGTGTGTAGTAGCTACACAAGGAGATGAGCAAGTGGATTTGGACTAATTTTTTAATCGTGTGAACTAGAATTAGATGGTAGGGATAACCTAGAAGTATCTTATTTCTGCTGTCTACCAGTAAGTTGAAGGTTGTTGGCATTCCCTTAAATTCCAAATATCTAAATATTTCAATTAAACAAACAATATCAACACAAGCTATTCCTGGGTACTTTTGAAGAGTTAGGTTTCAGCTGTTGCTGAAGTCTTGTTTTGGGAGTGAGAAGTTGGATCTTTTCTTTGCTCTTAGTAAGTAAATGCATTTGGTGCATTTTGCCAATGTATCATGGTGTCCATGTCCTCATGGGTCACTGTGGTGAGTCTTGCATGCAAATCCTTGAATGTTGCTTAACCTAAATCTACTTTCTGGAAGGTTTTTTTTTGCTTGTGTGCGTAATTTGCAGTGCTTCACTGAGCAGAATCTACAGCATGAATTAGCTGTGTGGCCAAATTGTGCCTGTGGAGGGTAAATTATTAAAGCCATGGGTTACTTTGCATGTTTGTTCTGCCAGGTGGAAGACTGCACTCTAATAAACATATACTTCTGAACTAGTCTCGGTAGGATGTTTGCAAGTGACTGGTAAAATCTTAACTTCCCAGGGTGAAGAAAACATTAAGGTTTCTGTTGGCCATCAATCCTGCTTTGCTCATGATTCAGAACAGTTGTCAGCACTGAAAGGAGTCCAGCCTGGTTGTTGGTGTCACAGGGTGGCTTTGGAATAGGAAAGGGATGGATAAAAGCATCAATATGTTTGTTTTCTGCATGGATGAACTGGTTGTGGGGTAGTGAGCAAAGCGGGATGTGGGCTATGGACTGCGAGTGTCAAATAGAGCTATCAGATGCCTAGAAAAACAGGAGGGCTCATGGGTGACATCTGAGGGACATTGTTTATAACTCATGGTTGTTAGAAGACAAATACCTAAAAAAAAAAGTAATCCTGTGATTCTGTGCATTCATGGAGGTGAAAATTTATACACTATCAAAAGAATTGTGGTATTAAACCTGCCCATGAACCAAAGTAGTGCAAAGTGAACATTTCAGGGCATAGTGTTCCACTATTACAGGCTACTGTTTCTATTCACAGTTACTGATGGATGGGTGATTCAACCCCACAGGCATTTTCTCCTTGGCAAGCAGCAGACCTTTCCATTTGTGCAAGCCCTCTCTGAGCAGGGTTTCAGTTGAACACTCCCTGGATGGGAGTTTAATGTCATGTTTGCTCTTAGAAATAGGTTTAGCCTCATGGAAATAGTCAGGAAAACTTTTTGTCATTATCTCTTCTCATGTGTTCTGTGTTCAAGGAATTGGGAAGAGGGAAATTATGCACCATGAACATATGGAGACCCATCAGTCTATGGGAACCTGAAGCTTGCTAAAATGAGCAACAAAGAGATGCAGCATTTGGCTTCTTGTTTGTATTTGAATGCAAATCAGACAGCAGCTTCCACTGCTACTCTTAAAAAAATTGGAAAAAACATACTTCAAAATGATAAAGAAATGGTTGGAAGGATATAATACTATGTATTAATTTCCAGAGGAGCTATTGTGGTAGGGTCTCATTGTTCATGGTCTCATTGCACAAGAATATGCAAGAAAGATTATTTTTTTGTCCTCAACAATTTGCAGTTTGAATTATCAGATAGTATGATGAGTGAATGTAACAAAGGGGCAGATGATAAAAAAATAAAATGGAAAGGACTCTGTCCAGAAGATGTTTTTACATTTGTGTGTTGTATAAATTGAAGGTTTGAGGTGGGTTGTTAAAACAGGCATTAATTATGCCCATAGTCTCAGCTGGCCACTTGCCTACCCAATATGAGCTCTCAGTTGGGTACTGAGGAAGGATTTGAAATCAATGAATACAAAGTAGGAAAACATGAAATGAAATTACATGCAAAATAACCCTAAGCTAAAGTCTGTGCCTCCCTTACTGTCTATGTTCTCTTGCGGGCCACAAACTTTTGAGGATCTTTGACAAGTGAGAAGCCCTTGTATGAACAGGGGCCATCACTTTCTGGCTCTTAATTTTGGGTTGTTGGTGTGACATTGCAGCAATAACAAAAGGCACAGGCATGTGACTGTTTCACATATATGTCGATGAGAAGGATGCTTTGGTGTTTGACTGGGCCTTCTGTTGTTCTGTTGTTCTCTGTGTGCAGTAAGCTCTGCCTGCTCCCTTGCCTGGGACTCCTGGAGAAAGAACAGCCCAGGTATTTGTTCTGTTGTTGTCCATGTCTTTCATTCAGCTTCATAATATTTTTGTCAACTTATAAAAGAACTTTTTATTAGCCTATATGGTTTGTTTTCCAAAGAAACACTTCTACCACAGAAGCATTTTAATATGCAGCAGCCCTGCTCCTACGCCCAATGCTAATGGCACATGCAGAAGCTTTATGGAGTGCCCCAAAGGAAATGCTTTAGAAACAGGTTTCTCTTTGCAGACCTTTCAGCTGTACCTTGTTCAAGGAAAAAAATCCACAGTAGCTGGCAAGTCTAATTTGATATGAGTAAAAGTACATTGGCTTTGAGTGACACTGGGCTAATGCACATCATGAGATGACATTTCTAATTTGTCATTTCAGCTATGTTAGTTCTTAGGTGTCAGCTCATAATTATTTTATGAAGATTATTTTAATCTATTGGGTTTTGGTGCACCAAATTGCATTTATGAGTGATTACATGGGCATCTAGAGCCTGGATTTCTTCGCTTGTTTCAGTCCAAATAAAAATAAGTAAATATTATGCACACATACTAGTCAGGATACCTTCTGTTTTGAAAGACCTTCTGTTAGAAAGTAACTCTGTAATTTAGGTGAGAAGTACTGGAGTTACTTGCAATCTCTCAATCCCAACTCTAATTCTCATAGCATAGACTGGCAATAACAAGCTTGATACACACTTATTGCCTATTCTGTATATTGTTTATTCTGATGGGCAAATCTTAAATTTTCATTGCTATTACTGCTGCTTTGTGCTCCCTGAGCATTTTGAATTGAAATGAGTTTTTGCTACCTAATGAAGCTAAGTGAGTGAGTCCTATAGCTTCCTAGTCCATACTTCATCCCTGACAGCTGTAACTGGTTGGATGCTTAGGAAAGGAAGAAAATAAGTGGGCAGTGATCCTTCTCTGGGCAGTTCATGAATTTTTAAAGCAGCTTTTTGAAGTAATTTGTATTTTTTACCTTGGCATGCTTGTGCTCCTCTGATATGATTATGTATTATGTGAAAAAACCTTCCTTTTTATTGTTTTACGCTAGATGCCTGATTGTATCATTATGTTGTAAGATGAGAAACAACAACTAACTGCTCTTTTCACCTTCTCAAAATAGCAGGTCCCAGCTGTCCTGGCTTTTCTAAACTGGGGAGTCTTACTGTGTTTAACACATGGATGTTCTGCTATGCCTCTCATATTTCTTTTTCCTGTGTCTTTTTTGTATGTGGTTTATACCTACCCTGGACTTCAGGCAGTGGTTCCAGTCCTGATGCTCTGGAGACCCATTTGGTCCCTGTTGCAGTGCAGCTGCTGAGTCTCACTGCACACCCAGACCCAGAGGCACGGGTTCACATCTCACCTTGAACCTGCCTGAAGCCTTCAGCCAGCGGGTTCTGCTGTCACTGGGTACCCGGTAATTCTGACTGGGGTAACCAAAGGGGGCTGGACATCACTCAGAGAAAATGACTCTCTTGTGTTTTCTTGGCTTCCAGAAACAAAAGCTTTAAACACATCTGCCTGGTAGTCGTCTGTGTTTGAGACTGACCTGCCTGAATATTTATTAGGGTATACAGATCAGGGAATTATCTGGGTGACGCAGCAGAAGCAAGTAATTCTGTAACTAAGAGTTCACAACAACACATATTTTTTCTAATTTAAAATCTTGTATTGTTCTAATATTTACCAATAAAGAAAACAAACATGTCTTGTAACTAGAATATATATGTAAAAGGAGGTAATAAATTAATGAGATATTATAGGAAAGATTTTTCACAATATTGTTTTTCATAACAAATCTAAGGAATTTTAAACTTTGTCATTAAACTTTCTGATGAATGTTGAGATTAATATAATAACTTCATTTATATGAAGTATAAACTAGGCCACTACATGGAGCCCAGAGTGCTCAGTTTCAAACACTTAAGTGTCTTCTGCCTCAAGCAAAACCTTCAGTTGTAGTAAGAAATCTACTTCTAAAAAGAAAGGTTTTATTAAAAGAGTTGCTCATTAAAAAAAAAAAAAAAAAAGAAAAAAAGAGATGTGTTCTGTCTTCACTTCTAACTCTCAGAGAAAGGATAAATATAGGGTATCTAGGCTTCTCTAAATTGTTAGATTTTTTTTTTTTCCCCAGAAAATTGGTTATAGGTGTGACAAACATGATTTATCATCTCTCTGGACTGTATACAGGTACTTGATTGATTTCAGTGTTGTGAAATCCAAAGCCAGACCCATGTTTTATCCCTGTACTCCTCTATGAGAGATCTTGAAGATTAGATGAAATACCCCAAACATAAACTATTTTTATAATTACTGATTGACCATAGAATAGGATTGTGTATACTTTGTAAACACCTTCTCTTGTTCTGAGTATCACTGATCTCAATCTCTAAACACAGGTAGTCAAGGTTCATAGGCGCCTTTGTATTCGAGTCCTCTGCTATGTATTCTAGTTCTGTGATTTTACAGCCAGAGTGAAACCCTGTCTTCAGCAAATTTAATTTACTAGCTTATGTGCTGCAGCAAATGACTTTGGTTTGATGCCATAAAACTGGTCTATTTTGTATTTTAATAATTATTTTCTAATCATAACAAACTGTTAAAAGTTTGTAATGTGCAAAATATTGCACAGCCAAAAAAAAAAAAAGGCAACCAAATTATCATTTTCTTGACAGATTTGGTTGACTAAAGATTAATAGAACTCCCATTTCTGTTAATTTATCTTTTTTAAATGCAACCTAATAATTTATGACAACCAGTTTTGGATATCAAGAATGGATACCTGGATACTTTATTCCTCTTTACATAACGACAGGGCAGTCTTCCTTACTCTAGGTATCTTCCCCTAATGTGTTAGGCTTGAGAGACATGTCTGGAACTAAGCAACCAGCATATTCTGTTTCCTCTTCAACCCTTCGTAGCCACAGAAGTTTTTATTTTCAGTGCTACCAGTTGAATATGTTCAAGAAACTTCATGAGCACTGGAAACGTGTTCAAAACAGTACTTAAACAGTCAATTTATTTCTGCAATCCCAGAATTACTTTATATTAGAGAATTTTTTCCAGTTTTAAATGGTGCTTTCAGGAACAGAGTCTTGTTACTGAAATGGAGTTGCATAAGGAAATTTATGATCCTTGATCAGGCTCCCCATTGTTTGGTCTTTACCTTTTGGTTTTGATTTGGAATGGGTATTTGAAGTGTTGCTTTGTGTTTCTCCATATGTAGATCAGTAGGCAAATGCTTTTGTTCTTGACAAAAGGCTGAAGAAGAATAAAAGTTCTGTTTCCTGTATTCGCATTTGAGTTTTCAGTTCCAGGGGCACAGTGTCAAAGAGCCTAAAAGGTACCAAACAAGAAGGTCAGAAAGGCAACTTTTTTTTTTTTTTTAACTTTACTCCTTTAAGTAATAATTACACTGAAGGGACAGTGTTTCCATCATCCAGAAATCTCAGCCTTTGTGGAAAAGGAAGGATTTCCTCTGCCTGCTGAACAGTATCAAGCCTGGAGAGCTACTTTGCCTTTGACTGGGGATGCTCTGGTCTGCAGTCAGTCATTTGCTTTTCCTTTTCAGAGTAGCTACATATTCTTATAATCCTGATTTGCAAGAAGTCAATTTTCTTTTTTCAAAAAATGTTTTATTTGCTCTCCACTGCTGCTTAACATGCAAAATATACTGTTCTCTGCCAGATGTTATGTCTTTTGCCTCATCCCTTGAATTCTACTTGCAGGGAGAGGTGCTCATTTGGGAGCTGTTTTCATAGTAATTTCTTTTTGTGAAATGATAGGGTAGGAAGCTACACTAATGAGGATTGCTCAGGAGGTCACACACCAGTGGCAGCTGTCAGGATGCACAGTGAGCCACAGGTGATGGCTGAATAAAGTCAGAAATAAATGCTTTGTCATAATGGACTGTGGGCGAAACTTAGTAGTGCTGTGTTCTGGCATACTTATTTCTTAATGCACCACAAAATGGCATATTTTAGGTGTAACTGTAGATAAAGAGAGTCACAATATGATTTTTTAATTTGCTTTACTCAAGATCTAAAAAATTAAAATACTCTGGGGGCTGGAAGGAGAGAACAGTATTATCTATCTGCATTACAAAAGAATGGTTTGGAAAGAATAATGAAAAACTATGAAGTCACATCTTCAGGCTGTGGAAGTAGGTACAGTATTCAACTGGCATGATGAAGTATGGTAAAAAGGGACTAGCTGGGTAATCCTGTCAAAAGAAAAAAGGAGGGTTCCCATTCTGTCAGAGGTAGGGGGCATAAAGTTTTGCTTTGGTGAACTGGAAGATGATGGCAAGACCCTTGAGTTATGATGAGAGGACCATAGTCTTGTCTGCTTACCAGAAATTGCCAGAATTTGATGACAGATATGAGCCTAAGGCCAAATATTTCCAGATCTACATGCTGCTTGTAAACCCCTCTATGTATTTCCAGTGAGCTTTTGGCTGTGCTGGGCCTATATCTCGACTTCTCTTATTATATGTCTAGTGTGCTCTCCCTGGGAAGTTGTGGGTAAGGCAGCAAGTACATAACTTGGTGTGTGGAGCTCTGAAGGGGTGCGGCTGCAGTAACCGATTTCAAGCTCGGTATTGCGTTTTCCTGCTCTGTTCATCTCTTCATCCCTCTGTGATGCTCTGAGGAAACACACAGCTCTCCTCTCGGTGAGCCTGATGATGGACCCTGGGCTGCACAACTGTGTGCCTTGTGCCGGCAGTGGGCAGCTTGTGACACAAGCACTCATTTCACTTCCAGTTCCTCCCAAACTCGAATCACATGGTATCTTCTGCCTAACAGAAGGAAGGGAAAATGAAAGGCTTTGACTGCTGGCACCTGAGGCAAGGCTGAAAATAATGTTGCCTTGTATGGGAAGCTGCTAATTTGGCAGTGTTTTTGCATGTGCCTGTTTTTCATCTGAAGTGACAACTTTTAGGAAGGCATGACACTATTACAAATAAAGGAGAGTTGCTTGCAGGGCTGTTCAAAGCAGGGATGTTGCTACAAGGTGAGGGAATGGGATGTGACTAATGAAGCCAGGAGCTCCTGTGTGGCAGCAGTGAGCAGAGACACCCTTGTGTGGGGACACAGCGGAAACGCTGGGACAAGAGTGAGCGGAACTCATTTATTTTCCCTTCCTAATAAACGTATCAGATCCATGTTGTCTTAGCAGGCAGAACACCACCGCTGTGTTAGCATCATCCTGCTGAACATTACCTTTCTTGCCACTCAAAAACCACGCTGCAGGGCCTGGGACAGTTTATGTTCAGTTTGGGGTGTGGCTGTGAATTTCCCTGGTGGTTCGTGGCAAATTGCCTACCTGCCTCACCTGCAAGTTAGAGGGAACCAGCCCTCTTTAGCCCAGTTCTGGCCCACTTGCATCAGGCTATACCACATGTTTTGTATCTCCTATGGAGCAGACTTTCTCTGAGCTTGTCTGCAATGACAATGAGCAATGATGAAAATTCTCTTCCCAGGCACATGGTGTGTAAAGGGGTATTTTACTTGAGCAATAACTCTGGATTGTAAAAGAAACAAATATTCCAGGTGGCCTTTTCTGGCACTCTGATGCTAAAAGTTTTGAGTGTTTGGGACACTCCTAGTTGCTAATTCTGTTGTGTTCTGGATTTTACACTGATCCAGCGATGCTAGATTTCCATCTACCATTTGATATTACCTTCAAATCCTTGTGCTTCCAGCAGCACACCTGGAACTGTTCCACTCCCCATTGCAACGCATCCTCTACTTCACCCCTCAGGGCCAGGTATGGTCTGTGTAAGGGCTGCAGCACGGCATATAAAAGGTAGGAAATGAAATCCTCCTTCTGACTGCATGAATGGTGGAGGCTGCTCCTGCTTTGTGTTCACTCTTCCGTTCTGCTCTTTGCTGTAATAGTCAGTTCAGACGCAGCCACAAAAAATCTGTCATGAACAGCTCCATCCCACTCCTTCTAAGTGTGAAACCCCCTATTTGAGTTATTCGCAGTGTTGTGGGTATCTAATTATTTTGAATGTTTTGTTTATCTGTGTTTGCATTCCCTCCTGCCACAGCTGGCACGGCTGTGTCTGAAGCTTAGGGAAGAGGATCCTAAATGGATGCTTTTGACTCGCTCAGCTGCATGGTTTATTTCAGTTTCCAGTACAAAAGCTCTGAAAGTTGGTTAAATACTTCATGAATTTCTTTCCTACACTGTTGGGGTGAGGCAGAGACATGCAGGTCAAAACTAGAACCAGACTCAGTGTGGGGATGCCAACCTCCAATAAAACATTTCAGAATCGCAAAATATCCTGAGTTGGAAGGGACCCACAAGGATCGCCGAGTCCGGCTCTTAGATTTCTATATGCACGTGGAAGATTTAATTATTTAAAGTAAGTTTAGTTTAAGTATCTAAACTAACCTACCATCCAGGCTTGAGGGGATTCACCAGGCAGAAAAGAAGACTGGTTTTTTATGGACTAGAAAAAATTATAATGAAGAAGCGTCCCAGAAGGAAAAGTGCAGTAATCAAACGAGGACTTGACTGCCTCTGAGGAGGAAAAGAAAAAGAACAGATCTTAACATGTTTGATTGACTTGGGCAGTGAGAGAGGAAAGGGAGAACTGGAGATGACTCTTGAGATATGGGGCCAAAAATGCAATATTGAGAATGTGACATTTGTAACAAAGAACTGGGGAAGAAGAAGACAGAGAATGAATTAAGGTTTTGATTTTATTTGCACTAAGCTTGGTCTGTCAGGAAACCTCTCAGAGGGAGCTGCCAGTGAGAAGCACAACCTGCAAAGGTGGAAGGAATTCAGTTTTTTAATGGCTGGAAAATTTCCGAGTCTTAATGAGATGGCAGCAAGGTTGTTATTTATGACGTCTCTGGTGCATAGTTCAAAAGAAACTGGAACATAACTATGAATTCATTGCCATTCTAAGGAAAGAGGGGATAAAAAACTCCAAAAATGTGCCATATAACTTCTTGAAATGATGCCTGGGCCCTTTTGGCAGAGATTGTAACTTGTGATCCTGCATTTTGCCTATTTTGTTAGGAAACCTTGATCACCACCTTGCAGAGAAGCTATGTTAAAGTACATGAAGGACAGGGAGGTGATTTGGGACAGTAAGGACAGCTTCACCAATGGCAAGTCCTGCCTGGCCAACCTAACGGCCTTCAAAGATGAAGTGACTACATCAGTGGAAGCGTTGCAGATGTCAGCTATCTGGACTTCCGTAAAGTCTTTGGCAGTTCCTCACAACATCATTCTCTCTAAATTGGGGAGAGATGGATTCTATGAGTGGACTGTTAGATGGATAGGAAGATGGATAGTTGGATGGTCATATCCAGAGGGGAGTGGTCAATGGCTCAGAGTCCTGATGGACATTGCTGACAAATGGTGTCCCTCAGGGGTCTGTACTGGGACCAGTGTTTTTTAATATCTTCATTAATGACTTAAAAAAAGAGTTTGAGTGCACCCTCAACAAGTTTGCAGATGACATCAAGCTGAGGTGTATGGTTGACACACCTGAAGGATGGGATGCCATCCAGAGGGACCCGGACAAGCTTGAGAAGTGAGCCCATGGGAACCTCATGAGTTTAATCAAGATCAAGTGCAAGGTGCTGCACCTGGGTCAGAGCAACCCCTGGTACCAATATAGGCTGGAGGATGAACAGCTCAGGAGCAGCCCTGCTGAGAAGGACTTGGAGGTGTTGTGAAGGAGAGTCTGGACATGAGACAGCAATGGGCACTTGCAGCCCAGAAAGAGAAACATGTCCTGGGCTGCATGGCCAGTTGGTCAAGGGAGGGGATTCTTCCCCTCTGCTCTGGTGAGACCCCACCTGGAGTGCTGCATCCAGCTCTGGGGTTCTTCAGCTCTGGAAGGACATCAACCAGTTGGAGTGAGTCCAGAAGAGGGCCATCAAATCGATTAAAGGGATGGAGAACCTTTCCTATGAGGAAACACTGAGAGAATTGGGTTTGTTCAACCTGTAAAAGAGAAGGCTTGGGATGACCTGATTGTGGCCTGCCAGTACCTAAAGGGAGCCTACAGAAAATATGGAGATGGGTTTTTAAAAAGGACATCTGGTGACAGTACAACGGGGAATGGTTTCAAAATGAAAGAGAGTAGGTTGACATTAGATATTAGGAAGAAAATCTTCACTCTGAGGGTGGCGAGGCACTGGAACAGATTGCCCAGAGAAGTCGTGAATAGCCCATCCTTGGGAGTGTTCAAGGCCAAGTTGGATGGAGGTCTGCGCAACCTGATCTAGTGAAAGGTGTCCCACTCCAGCAGGAATTTTGGAACTAGATGATCTTTAAAGTACCTTTCAGCTCAGGCCATTCTATGATTCTGTGATTGCGTGGTTGCATGATGTACCCAAATTCAGCTTTGGTCACCCTTGCTTTCCCCTACCCAATGAGCACTTGGTGCATTTTAGAAGTTTAATTTTGTTTGCTTTCTCTTTGGTGTCTCCTGAGCCCGGTAAACCTGGTATCAATTTGTCCCTTTTTCTCCAGTCCAACTGGCCATCTCTTCTGCTTAGCGGGATAACAGGAGGGTTAAAATGGATTAAGTTGGGCAAAGTGCCAAGGTGTCAATAATAAATACGGGAAAGAAGAAAATTTCAGATATAGCTCAGGAAAAGGTGGAGTGGTAAGGAGGGAAACACAACTGTATTTTTGGATGGAAATCCTGACAGGTCTATCAGTCAAGATGAAATCTCACATTACACACTACATTATTTGTAGTCCAGAAATTCCCCTAATTGCTTTGCTGAAATCCCTACAAATCGTTTTGTAGATTACATTGAAATCGTTTCTCTCCATACTAAAATGTCATTTTTGCTAATAATGGACATTTTTAGACAGGAAATGAGTAATGCACAATCCATTTGAAATTTTTAAAGGTGAGTTCATGGAAGGAGGATGTAATCTGCCAAGGAGAAGTGAGGTTGTTACCTGCAGTCCTTTGATAAATGTCATGGGGTTTTTAGCAACCGTGGGAGGGCAGGTCTTTGCAGTGAACTCTTCCGTGTGGATTCAAATTGATTTTGAATTACTTGCACCAGTGTTTGTCATATTACAGATGGAAATTCATTGCCCCACTGTCTTTGAGCAGGCTTTTCTCATCCCTATCAGAATTTACTAACATCAGGCTAATTGCTTTCTTACTGTTGGAATAGGGAGAACTGTGTTTATTTTGGGGTACTTTGCACAGCTTCCTGGAGCACGACCTCCTGTGTGGGGTCCAGAAGGACTTGCGGCTCTCTGACCTCCACTGAGAGTTTTTCACAGAAGACCTGTGGGAAGTAAATTTGGTCAGTCCTGATTTTCCAGACATCCAAATGTTCTTAAAGTGTACATACTAAGCTATTGGCACCTATTGAAAATGTGCTACTTTATAAAACGCATTTCAGGAGACCAAACTATTTTTCATGATTTCTGGTAAATAATTAGAAAACTGCCTACGCCACTTAACTGGGCCACAAACTGTTTCAACTTTAATGAAATGGATATGTAAAAGCCTCAGATATTGCTTACATTAAAGAGACAGCCTGTTGAGCTTTTCAATAACCGCAGCATCAACAAGACTCAAAATATAAATAATTAGTTGAATTTGCAGACACTTGGCTGAATTGCAAATTTAATATAATTTCATTGATTCTCTACATAGCTGGCACACATTTATATTTATTTGAGCAGAGGAGGGAGACAAAGCAGAGATGGGAAGCGCTTACCTTAAAGTAAATCAGATTGCTTTACCTAACTGTCACTAGGAATTCTAAATAGTTCAATAGCAATTGTACCCCAGTGATTACAGTATTGCACTATTAAAAATAATCAGCACCTGGGATTTATTTCTGAGCATTTGCCTTGCATGTTCATATAAAATGGTCTGAACAATAGAAACCAGCATATAATTATTGGTCTTAAAATGCTGCTATAATGAAACAATAGCTTAAATGTGAAATCAATG
This sequence comes from Grallaria varia, assembly GCA_013396735.1. Taxonomy (NCBI): domain Eukaryota; kingdom Metazoa; phylum Chordata; class Aves; order Passeriformes; family Formicariidae; genus Grallaria; species Grallaria varia. The sequence goes on from VWZG01010140.1 coordinate 57,781, forward strand.
TTGAAAATGAATATATATTCATTCACCTTGTATTTTCTGATAATTCTGTTTTGTTGTGATCTCTCACTACACTGAGGTTTTTTCAGTTTTCTGGTTGATTTTAAGTTTACAAAACGCAAACACTGAAGTGCTTTGTATAAACTGCGTATGCCTCTCTTTATTATATTATTATTGGAAAGTTTTGGATGCAGGGAAATTTCCATCTGTTGAAATTAAAAGTTTTGGGCAAACCTTTCAAGGAGATGTCTGTTACAAAGGCTCCTCAGGTTCTGCCTTGGTTTGTGCAGCAGAAAGGCTGAGAGAGCCTACGATGGCACTGTTGTTTGTGCTGGTTTTACAAGACCACAGGTCAAGCCTCATGATTGTGGTTGTTACCACTCCCATTAGCCTGTTTAAAGACTTCATTTAGAGAATTTCAATTTCTATCAATTTGTGGACCAAAACCCCCTACCCAACCGTACAGAGAATATTGGAACTTGCTTTTATAGTTCCCTTTCCTGGACAACTTAAAATCACTCCACGGACTCCTTAGGGGTCTAAGGGCTGCAAATTGGCAGCCCGCCATCTCGTTTATACATGCAGTGTGGAATATTAATCACACAGTATTGCAGCTGGGGAAATGCTGGGAAATCAGGCACCTCAATGAATGGTGATTTAACATGGGATATCTGCAGCAATTATCTCATTGTTTTTTTCTCCTATCCCAAAGTCATGCATAGTTGTTCCAGCTTATGCTTACAATAGGCAAAACTCAGTGGTGAAGCGTGAACCATTCTGTTAAGGAGGGGTTTTCTTTCCTGGCCAACCTCATTATAAAGGTAAGATGGTGCATATGGGGCACCCAGGAACAGGTATGTAAGAACAGGTAACTGCTCACAAACAGATTTGTTTCTTTTCATGCATTGCAGCTGGGCAATTAACACAGCTTGTTTTCTGGGTGACACCAAGGTCACAATTCTAGCCTTAGGGACATGGTTACTTACTTGATATATATATCTGTGTGTGATACACACAGAGATATATATGTGTATATATATATATATATATATATATTTACATTTACTGAAAAGGACTTGAATCTGAGCCCAAAATGACAGATGAAATTATTTTTTATGTATGAAATTGGTCACATTAATGTCTGGAAATGAGCATAACAGAGATGAAACTCCTGCTTGAATTTCAAAAGACAGCTTCCTCTTGCAGCCCCCTATAGATCACATTTGAGGTCATTAAGTCATTAGCAGGGAGCAGAGAGATTGTAATTTTGCTTTTCTTCAACCTAACTATTCCACTGTGCAACCCCTTTTCTGCTCACGTTGGCATTTCTACTTGAGTTGATTACTAACATTATCTTTGAATAAACCTACTGGTTACACAAGAAAAGATGAGCACCTGAGTAAAGCTGCTAAATCTGCATTTATAAAATTATCTCCCTGGACTTAATTATCACTCTCCTGCTGGATGCTCTCATTTTGCACTTGCTTATCCCTAGACTTCCTTCTCTTGTTTGATAATACAACTTCTCATAATCCACACAAGCCTTGCAATATATTTCACTCACATGCTGACATTTCACTTTGTTGTTGATATTCATCCCTGGTATCCCACATGCCTGTCAATTAATCAGTCATCAGTCTGCAGAGTGCTATTAGAGCACTCTGGCTTTCAAATGAGGCAGCATTTATCAATTCATGTGACTCTCACTATGAAAAAAGGGAAATTGTACTCTGTCATTGCCACCAGCCTTCAGGGTGATTAGACTACAGGGCAAACTCTGGACAAAATCCTTCTGATCTGTTGGAAGTATCTTACAACTTCAATGAGTTTTAGCTCTTTCTAGCTTTGTCTGTTGTGGTCCTCTGATTATTCTCTCTCATGATTAAAAAAACTTGGAATCCACTGTGGCCTTTAAATGCTGTTTTGAAAATTATAATTTCCATGAATTTTAAGAGCATGATAGGACCTGAGGGAATGGCTGGAAGTGTCAGGGGAGTTTTCGGCTGGATATCAGAAAATATGGCACTACACTGTGCAAAGGTTAGGCAAGACCCACTCCATTTTTAATGGGAATTTTAATGTAACATAGTACTGGAATCTGTCAGTCAAAAAAAATGTTATTTCTTCCCCAGGCTATATGTGTTCTCACCTGTAACAACAACAATATTTCAATGATGCCAGTTGCATCATATTTGTAAACAGTGCCAGACTGGGACTGCATGCTCCATTCTCTAGGATCATATCTGTTGAGTGATGTGGACACTGCTCAGCTGACCAGCTCCCTTTGTGTTCCATGGATTTCTTCTTGGCATTTACTCCTGGGGAGGCAGATCCTGCAGGCAGCTTATTTGTGGCTCAGGAAAAAGACACACTTTAATGCTCTCATGCCATATTTATTATCATCTCACCCACCTTGCAAAGGAAACTGCAGACATTGTGATGGATGGAGGATGACTCAACCAATTTTGCTGTAGTTTCTGTAAGTGGTGTTCTCCATCTTTGGGCAGAGAGAAATGGTGTCATTTCTTGTGGCTGTGCCACACAGCAGAGCTCTGAACTCCTGGCTCTTCACCGTCTCTGTAAATAACCACTGCCTTTTAAAAGAGGTTTGCCTGATCAGGTATTGCAATCACTGTGTCACAGAGTTTGGCAGTGGCTCAGAAGAGAACCTGCTTGTCACCCCTCTGCGGGTAAAAGTACTGCAGCATCAGGTTGGGGTTGTGTACAGCTTAAACCCCCCAAATAATGTAAGTTAGATATACACATCCAGAGAAGAGGACACTAATGAATTCACATTAATAGAGGGCTCTGTCATTTATACTGAACCATGGTAAGAACTTTTTTTTAATATTAATGTAATTTTAAACTGTTTCCAGTGTATAATCTTTAAAGGGACATATTGTTAGGTAAGAGAATAGTTGTGCTCCCTGAAGAACAGAGTTCAATATTGTCTTCTTCTTTGTTATCCCACTATACTTCTGAGTGCAGAATTATTCTGTACACATCTGTCTCAAGTTCCTTTTAAACAAAGCTCCAAAAAAATGAGTCCAGATAGAAGTACTTTCTCCCATATTGTCTGTGGCAACGTTTCCTGGGTGCCTGTGGCAAGGAGGACTTTCTCAGCCCCTTGTTGCCTCCTGTCTCTGTGGGAGCAGCACTCGCCATGGGGTTGGGGCAGCTGCCAGTGACTGTGACTGGCCATGGCTGAGCATTGCTCTGGGGCAGTGGCACTGCAGAACCTGAGGTGCAGGGGTGCAGGACCATGCAAAGCAACTCCCTGCTTGAAGGGCTGTGCAGAGACTGATGGAGGACAGGTATGGGCCTGATGACTCAGACCGCAGTAATTTGTCTAATCCCCTGCTGAATGCATGGCACCAGGAACTGAATTTTTCTCCTTAATTAGATGAATGAACACAAAATGTGACTGTTCCCTACTGGCTGCGTTATATTAAGTGCTGAAAAAGACCTCAGAGATTAAATAACAGTTCCAGAAATCAATCTTACTAGCTACTTATTGAGGTTTTTTTCCTTCTAATATGCAGTGAAGGTATAAAAGCCTAAAACTGCAGTAAAAAAGTCAGAAGATGAATACACTGCTTTCAGATTTGGGCTTTCATGGCTTTTTGGTTTTTTGCCTTTTTTTTTTTTCTTTAGAAGAAGGAAATAATTCTAAAATGACAATGAAGTAACTGACTGTAGAAAAATAACTGATGTGCATTTTGTTTGCTCTTTACTATGCTTGGTTAGGGAATGAATCTTCTCTTTGTACTAAGGGCTTGGTTACAGGTTTTAACAAAATAGTTTGGGATCAGTTCAAAACCAATGATGTCTGCTTGCAGCAAGGAGATATTGCCTAATCAAGAAACAGAGTCATGGAGGAAATCCTAATCTCCCTCAGCTAGCAGCTTTAGAAAAGTTACCTTTCCAGATGTTTGATAAAATAGGTAATCCTATAGAGTCAGATAAAGAAGGCTATAGATATGTGTTAAAATAGCCTTCAAGACTGCTCTAACCTACACCATAACTGGGCACAACCCTTTTCCCAAAGAGGGCTGCATAGCCAGGCTTTTGGGTGTCTTTATGCCCCAGTGAGCCAGACATTTCAGACTCCGTGATGAAAATCAAAGCCAAACTTTCTCCCATCACTTTTGAAAGGTTCCTCCTCAACCTCCACTCCCAGATGCTGCCAGATGTGACTGGTGGCTGTTAAGTAAGAGATGTTTTTACTTCACATCCCCTCAAAAATCCCCCCCAAAACAACGAACAACCTCCCCAGATCCCCCTAACCAACCAAAAACCGCACAAACAAACCCTCCAAACCAGCCAAAAATTCAAAAGCCCCGAAACAAAACAACCTCCCCACACAAAACCCAACATAACCCAGGCTTGTGTAAAGAAAAGCAGAAAAATATCAGTCGTGCTGTGCAGAGAGTAAGTAATGTTGGTGAGATGCCCTGCTTGGTTGTTTGTCCCCCTGAGTACAGTCAGGCTCATGGCTGTGTGCAGGTGCTGGACTCATCCAAGCAGATATCCATCAGGTACGTTGTTGCATGCTGGCACAAACTCACCTGCTCTCAACAGCAGCTTGTTGCGCTGAGGCTGTCACTGTGAGTAATGGCTGCTCATGTGATAACTCAATGTAACTATCGGATAGCGAGTGACTTACCCAGGCTTTTCGTAGAACAACTGCACAGCACAAGTGTTTATAAATGGGGACTGGTGTCTGTTATGATAAATCAGAGTGTTTGCTTTGCCCTGTACTTCCAGCATATTTAATTTACACCCATAACGCAGCAAACCTATTGTGACTGCAGACTTCTTTTAGGTGTTAAAGGCGATGATGGTGAAATGCACCTCTAATGATCTTGCTTTCAAGGCTCTCCAAAATTTCTCCCAGCTGAGACGCCACCTGTCCAATATGCTGCTGGGCATGGGCTCTGCCCTGCTGTCCTCAGGATCAGCATACCCCCTGCTGCAGAAGGACTGCCAGGTTATTGTTACAGCTAAGGAATGAGTCACCCCTAGCATGGGTACATCCTTTGCACTGTGTAAAGCAATAGGTTGCACTGCTCATTTTGAATCTTTCTCCCTGAGTGCCTTTCTTGGGCCTTTGGGACACAAAAAGCAATGAGGAGAGACTTGCAATGAAGTGAGATGGTAAATGGACCAGGTTTGTGGTTACAAAGGGATGGAGAGGGCTCGAGGAGTGAGCAATTCTGTCTCTTTGGTCCAAATATCTGAGGTAGGGTTTTTGCCTCTTCCTCAAGCTATGGCCGCCTTATAGCATTCCCTAATATGGGCTGGAGAGAATTTGGACAAGGCATCATACAAGGCGTTCACATAGCACAGTCTTCTTGTTGCTGAGACTAGCAAATCTGACTTGCATGGAGAGGGATAAAATAGCTCTGGTGTATCTTACACTGGTGATGGTGGGATCTCCCAAAACAAGTAAGAAACCTGGAGGCTGACAGCCTGGGTGTTTTTTTCCATAGAGTGGACCAGCATGTAGGATAATTTGTAGCCTTAGGTATTAATTTTGCCACAGACTGCCATCAGTGAATGATGGTGTGTCCCCGGTTTCTAGACTAGTGCGATAATGGAGCTGGGCACGCTGGGAGCAGCCTCTCGCTGGTAATGCTGCATTTGGATAGCACTTTCTTAGCAGCGATTTAGAGAAAAGAGACCTGGACAGCCTGATATGCTGGGCTGCCATAGGCTGGTGAGATCAGGTTTTTGCCTCATATGCTCGCTCTGACTCCATAGAAATGTTCTTGCACACTGGCAGCAGAGTGATGTAGGCACAAGAGAGGATGGATGAGTGTTTGGTCTTTGGAAATATTCTTTAATGGCAGTGGCTGCTGAAGAGCATTTCATCCCTCCAGGCTTCCTCCCGAGTTCACTTCTACTCGGGGAAGACACTAATTCTTTTCTTCTTTTCCTCCCCCTCCTTCTCCTCCCCCTCTTTCTTCCTCTCTCCTCTCTCCCACTATTTACAAGGGGAAATAGCTTGGTTATAGTTTAGTGTTACTTCTTTCATCTCATATCATAGTGTTCAGCAGATGAACACTCACATCAGCACCCAAATTCCCACCGCACAGTCCATAGTCCCTGGATCAGACAACTTCAGCAGCTCTAGATGAAATGCTTTCTTTTCCCACAAAGATAATCTTTCTCATCCTAATCATTTTTGCCCATTTTGTTCTAGTGGGATGGTTAGTACCTCGCAGGTGTAAACTGCTGGTTCTCTTTAGCTTCATCTCGGAGGTCAAGTGTTTTTGGTACCCAGTACAAAGTGTGAATTCTGCATATAAAGTTCATTGATGTTCCTGAGACTTAGTGTTGACTGGCTGATTCCCAGCCCTTTATTTGGCACAAGTAGCATGTGGTGAATGACAGCACAAAAGACTGTAAACTGGCTTCTGTATTTTAATGTGGTTTTCCTGCAAGAGGAGGGAGTCTGTTTCCTGGAATTCCTCCACAGCTTTGCACAGCCTGAAATTAAATTGCAAGAGCTCTGCCCTAAGAGATTTTGATTTACATTTCAGTAGTCCAAAGTAGCTGTTACTAAATCTCCCAGTTGGAGGCAGCTTAGGGTTCTGAAGTTTTTGATACTGGGGAGAAATAGGTGTTTAACTTTGAGGCTCAAGGTGTAATTTCTTTTGCTATGGAAGGATATGAGCACAGGAATTCTGTCCCTCTGTTAGAAGGATTTAAAAAGTACCAACCCACAGTTTTTAATTACTTCCACCTCGGCTGAGGAGTGACACAGGAGGAGCAGATCTGTCAAAGCCAATTCTGCTCAGCCTGTGTGCAGAGGAGTGTATGGTTACTCAACCTCTCCCATGCATACCCCATTGTGTGTGATTTATTAGCTCACTGGAGAAAAAAAAGGGGCCAAAAAAAGATCAAGAAGGGCAGCTTGATGCATAGACAAAGGAGGCATGTGCCTTTAAAATCAGGGATATTACCATGACCCTGTTTCCAAACTGCCCCTGGCAGAGCCCTGGAGAGCTGCTGCATTGACTCCCAGGCTGTGGGGGAGAGGGGCAGCCCTGGCAGGTCCTTCCTCTCCCTGCAATTCCCTCATCCTCTGTCCCTCTGCCCTCTCCATTAATGCCTGCCCCTTTCTGTCCTCCTGCCCTGTCCCCAGTTAGTACTCAGTCCTATGGCACTGATTTGCCTGCATCGTCGAGAGGCCTCAAGACAGCTCCACACTTGATTTCTTGGACAACCTCAGACTGTGTTTTATGCTGAAGTTGGTGCAAGAGATGACGTAGCAGCTGGTGGAATTGATGCCCGCAGCACAGGCGGCACAAGGCTTGCTGTCCTGTCGGCTGCCTGGGCAGCTGTGAGAGGCGGTGCTGCAGTGAGGAACTGGGTCTGTCAGACAGTGTGAAAAACAAATTACTGTAACGGGGACACAAATCTGTTCCTGGCATACTGATGCTTAAAGGAAGCCAGCCTTCTGGATTCTGCAGTTCTCTCAGTTTTCGTCTTCCCTTTCACAACGAAAGCTTTTCCTCACTACCTATATGTCCCCAGTGCAAGGAGGGTGCTGTGGGAATTTGTGTTCTCACCTGGCAGTGACTTTTCCAGCCTCTCTCTGTAGTGTCCATGCCAAGGGAAGAGAAGATGTGCAGTTGGCACTGACAACACCTGATGAGGGTACTCTAGGCTGTAGAGAAATGCTTTGGTGTATGAATCTGCTGCACCTTTATCTTTAAAAGTCGCTTCCTTGAACTGTGGTGCATCTCTGACTTGCTCCTGTAGACAGTAGATGTAGCCTGTCCCATTGCAAGGCCAGTATCTAGAGGCACACTCAAAAAAGCCTGAAAAAGAACAAGGAGGACATCTCGATACAAAATCCTTTTAATAAGGTTAGTTGGAAGAATTGCACTGCCAAGCTGCCCTGTGGAGTTACTCTCTTTCTACCTTTGTTGCATTATTTTTTTCCTTTGGTAGGAAAAATGTATTGTAGTGTTGGGGAAAAACAAACCTTCCAATGAAACAATGATGAGTATCTTTCATCTGACAACAAAATGATTTTTGACACAAGCAGTTGAAATGCTATAGGTTTTATTTCCAGAAACTGAAAGCATATATTAGATGGAAGAATATTCGCCTGAGCATTACTAGAGTTTTCTTAAGCAGAAACAAAGAGGTAAGTTCCAAGCATCCATCTGATTAGAAGCTAAAAGGATTTGATTTTACCACAGAGCATGCTGTGAGAGGGACTTTCAGGGTGTTTCCCTCTTCCTTCCCCCCACTTACCTCCCTTTGTATTTTCTCTGCTGTGATCTGTTGTCTTTCTTAAGATGCATTCTGTGTCTTTTCTGGAAAATAAAAGCCCCAGTCTCATTTCCCAGACCGCCATGTGCACCACCTGCTCTGTGAATCTGCAAGGTGCTCCAGCGTGTGTTGGAAAAGTCATTTGGGTTTACAGATACAAGGGCAGTATATTTACCTTAAACCCAAACCCCAAAGTCCCCAAACCGAAGAAGCTGTTCCCTGACAAGGACTATTATTCCTTGGGGGTCATCTTCCAGATTACCTTGGCAGCAGCTACAGATGCTGGCAAAGGCCATAAGTGCTTTATGATGTTACGAGAAAAGGAGCCGGTTACCACTTGCAGGTTACTCTAAAAAAGTGGCTTGGTTGTTTAAAAAGAAAAGTTACAGCCAATGAATATGTGAGGCAGTTGGTGAGCTCTGATACTGTGGATCTGCCTCCCTTATTGCTTGACAAATGACTTAAGCTTAGTGGCTGGCTTTGGAGGAATGGAGCATGCACTCAGCCCAAGTATAAGCATTTTCTCCAGAATAACGCAGAAGTTAATGCGTTACAATAATAGCAGCTGCTTTAGGTAATGACCCATTTCATCATGTAATTCCTGTCTTTAGCTATGAAATGCCAACAGTTTTCAAGAAGGCTGGGAGTGTCCCGGCAGTGATGTGCCTGCTATTTTATTTATGAGGGAAGGGAAGAAGAAAACTAGAGCTGTAAATGATTTCTGGCAATGCAGGAGGTGTTCTCTTCTGACTGGGCCTGGCATGGTGGCCCTCAGGGCATCTCTGTCTCATGCCATGCAGAAATCTCTTCCTTGCCCCTTCCCTTGCTCCCTGCTGCTCAAAACCATTGTGTGTTTACAGGTAAAATGCCAGAACTGTTTCGGAAGGGTTGGACTGCAGACCTTGCAGGGCAGCACTGGAGTTTCCCTCGTGCAATGCAGACTGAACTGGGTCACTCAGCGATGCTGCCCTAACAATTGCAACTGCTCTTCGCTTCATCCTCTGCCACAGAGAATAAAAATGGAGGAGCTCGGCTCTTACTGTCCAGAAACTAATCTGGGGAATAGTAAATGGTGATTATAAATTACGCTACTTTATGGATCACACTGGAGCAGATGTGGTCAGTTGCTTACAATCATGTGTTACCCTTATTTCTCCAGAAAGAATTTTATTAAAAGAATGAGGTACAATAAAATATAATCATTCAACAAGTGTTACTAACTCGAAGATAATGCAATGCAGTCGTATCTTTTCTATGTAAAGATGAGAACTGTTCTGCACTTCGCATACTTCTAGCTTGATTTTCATAGCTGATTCCTTAAGACATTCCTTTATGGTCCTGCCTGGTATAGGCTTAGCTCAAAATGGCCTCAGAATTCCCAGCAGGTCCAGAAAAAAATGTGAAATTGCAAAGCTACATAAAATAAAAGCTTCAAAGTTATTTTTTAAACTGTAGTATGCCTAAGCATTCATTACAGCTGTAATGGGGAGAAAAAAAATAGGAAAAAAAGTTTTAAACAGACAATTGGAAGTAAAGCTCATTATTTCATTGTTTCTCATAGCTCACTTGAGAGGATTATTTCAGTCCAGACCGTTTCTGTAGTCCATTTCCTAACACAGTCCCACAAGCATCTGTGCTGTGTGGGTGGAGGGAGGGGAGTAATGGAGGGATGGGGTGACCTTCACCTCCCAGTGTCACCATTGGTGTTGTGTTGAGCAACCCAGGCACCAGTGGCTCTCCAGCCACTGGGGACCCCTGAGGACTCATTTGGCGGTGGGAAGTGACCTGCAGCTGATCCTTGGAGTCACTGTAAGTGACAAACCCATACTCTTCACAGGTGACTGTGTCAATATGTGAGACAAGATGAAGGTTGGCTAAAAATATAGGCTAACCTCTAGACTAGTTAAGCATTCTTTCCTGATACGATTTTTACAGTAAAACATTTACTCTGGTAGTTTTTATGATGACCTCTGTTTATATCCTGAGGAATAGAGTTTCTTTTTTTTCTCCATTAATGCATTTCTATCAAACTGCCAAATATTTTTTTCCTGTATGGTTTTCTCTCATGTAATGTGCCCTTGTTTTCCTTTGTCTTCCAGTATGTTGCAGTCTCCATGAAAGTCTCTTGTGACCATTGCATTGGACTGAAGGTCAGAGTTGGTTGCTTTCCACCAGAGACTCTCCTTGGCCTCTTCATATGTTCACTTGTTACATTAAGTAGGTAAGAGCTTTTTTTCTTGAGTCACTGTTTATCTGTTTCCCCATTTTCCAGAGCCTGGTAATAAAGCTGTATTAGGTTACTCATCATTTGTAAGTAGCTCTGCAGTGACTGAAGGAGGAATAGCCTCAGAATAAAGGAAAGCAAAGTACAAAATATCCCTTTAATGGTGACATGACCTTGAAGGGGATCCCCTCTATCACAAATTCTCGCAGCCTCTTATGTGTAAATAGGGTTGCCAAACACTGTAGAACTGGTGTGTTTATTTTCTGATTTTTTTCTCATAGTGCCAAGGTGAGTAATTGGAATTTCATTCTCCTGTTGCTTACCTGTGATATCCAGAATTCATGTCTTAGAGGCCAGTTTATCTCTGGAGAGCTAATATATAAAAGTGGTAAATTCTTGTGGAGCAATTTAATTTCTGTGTGCATACGGATTTGGATTTAGTTTTGCTTATTGCAAAAGAATTTTCTTTTTTTTTTATTTATGTATTTTCTTCTTGCTCTTGGCCCTACTAATGCACCTGGAAAGGACTGAAGTGTATTTTCTTCTGACTTTCCCAACACAAGAGTACCGTTAAATAAGATCTGGATTGTGGTGTGAAGTTGAGGCCCCGCTTACATCTCTCGGATAATGCTGACGGCATAGAGAAAGGATGTAGCCTGTGGAAACTTCAGTGATAGAGGATGTGTATGACTCAGGTTTAACCCAGAGGGAGCTCTGGGTCAGCTGGAGTCAGAAATACCCATCTCCTCCTCTGTGAAACAAACAACTGTTGCATAAGTCATGAAGGCATGACAAGCCCTCTGATGCTGTTTTTGCGGAATGTGTTTGCAAAGTTGAGTTTGTTTGTTTTTTTTTTAAACAAGGTTTTGTTACAGACATACTGGAACCCCATCTTGAAGTGAATAAAACTTTCAGGCAGGTGAAGGACACTACTTAATGTGATCATTTCCTCTGCAGCACACAATAATGTTTCGTTGTAGAAGTTAGGGTCAGTTTTAGATGTCTTTTAACTATATTGTGAATTGCATCTGTAAGAAAGAGGACCACAAGGGGCATCACATTTCTCCTTTCTTGTGGTCACAGTTCCCTATAGTTTCAGGGTAAGAGGTGTGAAGGCAAGGACGGTGAGTATTTCTTTGTATACATTAAAACCCTTTTATTGTTAAGGTTTGATATCATCCATGTCAATGCAGTGCCATTGTTCCAGTGGGAAAAGAAGAGCCTCGGTTGCTCTGCAGTCAGTCCTACAGGGAATGAAACACGAAAGCAGCACCATCACCATAAAGCAGACCTTTGATCTTCAAAGTTTGGTAGTGTGAAGGGATCACTACAGAAAAAGGAGTTATTTGCCAAGGCTAGTGAGAAGTGAAATTAAATCAGTGTAAAACTCTGGAGTTTTGGGTTTTTGAACAGCTCAGACTTACTAGGAAATTTTGTTAGTGTCTAATTTCCATAGCAAGCAACTGGTTTATGCCACAGCATAAGAAATCAGGTATGCAAGATAGCAGCAAACATGGATTTTGTTAGCCAGGAGAGGGTATAGTCAGGCGTCTTTAGGGTTTCCTTAAAAAAATATAAAACATTGTTTAAACTTCCATACAAAATCATAGTGAGCCACAGGTATTGGAATGGAAAAATGGGATTTTTTCTTTCCAAGGTGACCTGCAAGTTCTCAAAATATCTATAAGATAAGCAGAACTCTTGGGTTTTTGACCGAGAAATTTACTTTTGAAACTTATGAAAAAAGTTGATATTGGAAAGCCGCAATGCTTGTAGCAGACTCCTGTGCCTGGGGGAAGCGCTGGCTTCTCAGGGCCCCACTTTATTCTCACAGTCAACACCTTCCACCCAGTGGTGCTGGGCTCATGAGTTCAGACGGGCAGAGGGGAGGCTCAGATGTGGTTTTGCTCAGCTGCCAGCCACAACCCAGCAAAGCTGCTCCTCGCTGGCCTGTTCTAATCCATCCTGGACAGGCTGCAGGGTGGGGAGAACAATTTATGGAGAAACTGCAGCCTGATTGCCAGCCACGTTGGAGCTCTAGTAACTGAAATTGGAAACAAGGGAGGAGGGAAGGTGGGAGAGGACTTTGTGGTGCATCCCTTCTCTGTCATGCTGGGATTTGGGGCTGCCCTGCCACCCCAGTGGGACTGCAGGCACTGTTTGTCCTCCTGCCAGGGGCCTGGCATAGTTTTGGCTGTGTATCAATAGCTGTACTTCTAGCAGGACATGTTGAAGTTCTCACAGCTCTTTCTTATGAAGAGAAAAGCAGTTCAAGGATTATTTTTCCTTTTCCTGCCCATCCCAATTTAAACTTGTCAAACCTATGGGCAAAGCTTAACAGCTTCATGGATATTTGCGGGCAAAAGTTTTCTGAAGTAAGTAGAAAGCACTTCTTTGAAAATTGCAATCCTGATCCATTTTTCTTCAGCATAATGCCTGCTTTAGTAATGACTGTTCTCTCATCAATATTCTTCTATGGAGAACTGATAGATAAATGTATATTTATCTCTATTAACTACAAATTTATTAAAAGTTCCCACTACAACCTGTTTAGAAATATATCTATTTTTTTAAAAGTTTAAACTACATGAACTTCACGTTGTTGAAAAGAAGTGGTAGCTACTGTTCTGGTTATTCTTGTCTATGTAGGTATTGTTCTACAACACTATCTGGTACCACTGCTATAGATAGGATTTTCTTGACATTTCTTTTCACATTTATATTCAGGTACACTGCACGCAGTTAATGATGGCTGATGCTTTGCTGCTTCAGAAACAAAACAAGAAGCTAAAATCTCAATTTTCCCACATCTATTCCAGATGGTTGAAATCTCAAAGTACAAAAATTGCCCTAATTCTGTGGACAGTGGTTGCATCAAGTAATTAACAGAACTTTTGCTCCTTAATTTACTGGATTATCTGAAAATGCTTTTTAGATATAGTGGTGCAGAAATTATGGATATGACAGATGAAAGCCAATCAAATCATTAAGCATGTATTTTTTTTCAGACAAAACTGCAGTGCAAAACAACAATTCTGAGTTTGTGTTTCTATTTCATGTCTTAATGCAAAGAATGCATAGGTGTTTTGTCAAGCAGTAGGTTGTGTGGGAGTTTGAGACTATTGGCTAAAGAACAAAGGAAACAAGTCATTGTTGCTTACAGGGACAGTGGGAATGAGTGCACTTTCAGCAAGTTTGCCAACAGCACCAAGCTCTGTAGTGTGGTTGACATGTTGGAGGGAAGGGATGCCTTCCAGAGGGACCTGGACAGCCTTGAGGGGTGGGCCTGTGCAAACCTCATGAAGTTCAACAAGGCCAAGTGCAAGGTCCTGCGCCTGGGATGGGGAAATCCCGAGCACAAGTACAGTGAATGAATTAAGAGCATCCCTGGGGAGAAGAACTCGTGGGTGTTGGTTGACAAGAAGCTGGACATTCTCAGCAATATGTACTTGCAGCCCAGAAAGCCAACTGCATCCTAGGCTGTATCAAAAGCAGTGTGGGCAGCAGGTCAAGGAATGTGACACTCCTCCTCTGCTTTGCTCTAGTGAGACGCCATCTGGATCACCTCTGGGGTGACCAACAGAAGAAGAATGTGAATCTGTTGGAATGAGTCTAGAGGAAAGCCACAAAGATGATATAAGGGTCGAAGTGCCTCTTCTATGAGGACTGGCTGAGGGAGTTAGGTTGTTCCATCTGGAGAATGGAAGGCTCTGGGGAGACCTTATAGTAGCCTTCCAGTACCTAAAGAGTGCTTAAAAGAAAGCTGGGGAGGGACCTTTCACGAAGGCATGTAAGGATAAGACAAGGGGGAATGGATTTAAACTGAAAGAGGGTACATTTAGATCAGATACTAGGGAAAAATAGCTTTACTATGAGGGTGACGGTGAAGCACTGGAACAGGTTGCCCAGAGAACTTGTGGATACACCATCCCTGGAAGCATTCAAGGCCAGGTTGGATGGGGCTCTGAGCAACCTTGTCTGGTGGGTGTCATGCCTGCCCGTAGTGGGGGAGCTGGAATGAGATGATCTTTATGGTCTCTTCCAACCCAGGCCATTCTATGATTTAATAATTTTTAGTTAAGATGTTGTATATACTCTCTGAAGCAACTGCAAGTGCTGGATTCTGCACCTGAACAGGGTAATCCTGGCAATGATCTTTACTGATGATTTAGATGAGGGGATTGAGACCATCATCAGCAAATTTGCTGATGACACCAAGTTGGGAGGGAGTGTCGACCTGCTGGAGGGCAGGAGGGCTCTGCAGAGGGATCTGGATAGACTGGAGAGATGGGCTGATTCCAATGGGATGAAGCTCAATAAGGCCAAGTGCCGGGTCCTGCACTTTGGCCACAACAACCCCATGCAGCACTACAGGCTGGGGACAGAGTGGCTGGAGAGCAGCCAGGCAGAAAGGGACCTGGGGGTACTAATTGACAGGAAGCTCAACATGAGCCAGCAGTGTGCCCAGGTGGCCAAGAAGGCCAATGGNCTCCCAGGCAGTCAGCAATAGGACAAGGGGGCACGGGCTTCAGCTCTGCCAGGGGAAATTTAAGTTGGATATTAGAAAAAAATTCTTTACAGAGAGAGTAATCAGGCATTGGAATGGCCTGCCCAGAGAGGTGGGAGATTCACCGCCCCTGAGTGTTTTTAACCTGAGATTGGACGTGGCACTGAGTGCCATGATCTAGTAAACAAACTGGAGTTGGACCAAGGGTTGGACTTGATGATCTCTGAGGTCTTTTCCAACCCAATCGATTCTATGAATCTATGAAAGGCACTGGGAGGGGATTGTCCCTCTCTGCTCTGCACTGGGGCAGCCTCACTTGGAATATTGTGTGCAGTTTTGGGCACAGCAATGTAAGAATGATATTAAGATGTTAGAGAGTGTCCGAAGGAGAGCAATGAAGATGTGAAGGGCCTTGAGGGGAGGCCATATGAGGAATGGCTGAGGGCACTTGGTCTGCTCAGCCTGGAGGAGGCTGAGGGGAGACCTCATCGCAGTTACAACTTCCTTGTCAGGGGAAGCAGAGGGGCAGGTACCAATCTCTTCACGCTGTTGCCTGGTGACAGGACTTGAGGAAATGGCAGGAAGCTGAGTCAGGGAGGTTTAGGTTCGATATCAGGAAAAAGTTTTTCACCCAGAGTGTGGGCACGGGAACAGGCTCCCCAGGGAAGTGGTCACAGCACCAAACCTGTCTGAGTTCAAGGAGTGTTTGGACAACCCTCTCAGTCACATGGTGTGACTCTTGGGGTGTCCTGCATAGAGCCAGGAGTTGGACTTGATGATCCTGATGGATCCCTTCTAACTCAGCATTTTCTGTGATTCTATTATTCTGTGATAATGTCACTTGCTAAATGCTAAGACAGAGTGAGGTGCTGAGAGTGTCCTATATCTGCACTATATTTAGGGGGATAACAAAGACCACAAGGGGGTATATGTGTTCATATATTTCATGATGACTTGCATAAAGATGTTATTTGGTGTGAGGTTTTTTAATTAAGAAGATTACCTGTCACTGGTTTTTCTAATAGCACATTCCAGCAGAAAGCTCTTGCCTTTCCAGACTGAAACAAATCTCCAGGAGCTAACCACAGTTTCAAACAACAGAGGCATTTCAACGTGTTACAGAATCCTGCATATTGGCTGGCTGCTTCTCAATTGAAGATTTATGATCTATTTAAAACAGATGAAAACTGGAGCCACCAGTGGTAAACTATTAATGGAAGGCCGTAGACTTCTGTAATCAGATAAGGTCAGTTGCTGTGCACTGTTGGGAAAGAAAGAATATATTCAATATAATTCAGATCAATGTGCTTCAGTACATTCTCTTAAAACATCCTAATTTCCAGGCAGCCTGTAAACTCTAACCATTTCCTGAAGCAATTAACAAAGTATAATGCAAAAGCAAAGCAGAGATGAAAACAGAAATGAACTATTGACGGTAAAACACAGTAAACCTCATGTCGCTTCTTGCTTAGTCATAGCTAAGTGCTGTTCATCATCTACTCTTTGTTGCATTGTCAGGTGAACAGCTGAGATTTTAAGTGATTTATATGCCTGTTGTTCACTTTGCAATGCAAATGCCTGGAAGTGCAAGTGCTCTGCTGCCAAATGTCAGCTGGGAAGAGGTAACCTGCAGCTTTTTGTGCTCTGGGTGTACCTTGAGCTCCTCTTGAGTCATCCCCCCAGAGGTATGACCTTTTTCTAATTTGCTCATAAACAACTGGCTGTATAAGTACCAGCGTACTATCAGAATATCTTATCTTTCCAAATCCTGTAGCTAACTCTTTGTAGCGTAAATATTTACACATTTACTTATGACCAAGCTCTGGGGTCATGCATCTGATAGCATTGCCACTGGCACTTACAGACCAAGGGCTGAACATAAGCATTTTGAACAGCTAAATTCAAATGTGTTTGTTTTGGAAGAAATAGTCCTAAAACAAATAAAAAGTAGACCATGACTCTTATGTGGACAGAGAGGATAAAAGACAGTTTCAATTCTTCTATTTTTCTTATGTTAGCACTAATTAAACCTGTTGGGTCAAATTATTAGCTTAAAGCAAAGCCCGGGTTGAAATGTAGGTGTTTTATATATGTTTATAAATTGCTGATTTTTAGAGGCTAAGTCCAGACTTCATGCAAGTCAAAGGGCCTTGGCCTTCATCCTGCCACAGGATAGGAAATCTCTGTAACTCCTCAGCTCAAGCCACAGAAATGGCTTTAAAATGATCTTTCTTATTTTTCTTTCCTCCCCATCCGCCCTGAAGCTAAAAACCCGTGTGGCATTAAAAAAAAAAAAAAAAAGTCTTTAGCTGTCTTTATAATTGAGGTGTGCCTTTATGCCCTGAACGTGTCTAAAACTCAAGTCCTCTCTCTGTCTCTTTAATGTTGATTCAGTTATTCCTGAGTACCTAAGGACAAAATTTGTGATTCACTATGATGCCAAGAAATATCTGCCTGCTTCTCACTTTTCTAGCATTGTGCTCTCTTCAAGCTTAGAATACCACGTGCTCCCTTAGGTAAAAGAGAGAGCAGTTTATGAAACTATTTGCAGAAGGGAAGTCTGTATGTGCCTCAGCTGTCTGACTGGGTTTGGTACTTTACAATATGGTGTCTTTCAAGAGAAGAATAATACGTTTTGGTAGTTGCTTTATTGGGGGAATGCTGAGCTGCTCCTGGATGGAGCTATGTGTTTTCTGTTCTCTCTGAGTAGTGTTGTCTTTTGTTACTATTTACTTTTTGGGTTGCATTAAGTTGTTTATTAAAGGCATTAAACTCTTTGTGTGGAAGGGGTAGTTGACTAATTTTTTTTGTCTGAAAAGAGATGAAATGGCCTCAGGCTGCATCAAGGGAGGTTCAGGTTGGACATCAGGAAGAATTTCTTACATGAAAGAGTTGTCAAGCATTGGAATGGACTACTCATGGAGGTGGTGGAATCACCACCCCTGGAAGTGTTCAAGAAATGGCTGGGCATGGCATTAATGCTCTGGTTTAGCTGA
This sequence comes from Grallaria varia, assembly GCA_013396735.1. Classification (NCBI taxonomy): domain Eukaryota; kingdom Metazoa; phylum Chordata; class Aves; order Passeriformes; family Formicariidae; genus Grallaria; species Grallaria varia. Next base: position 75,794 of record VWZG01010140.1, read on the forward strand.
CACGATGGTGTTTGGTCAAAGGTTGGACTCTGTGATCTTTGAGGTCTTTTCCAACCTTAATGTTCTATGATTCTATGAAATTTGAAATCTGTTGCTGCACGGAACTGTGATGGTCTCCAGAAGATGAGAAGTGCTCTAAATATCACCTCTTTAATGTTCAAGTAGAAAACATAATTTAATTTTGGAAAAAAACATATTCACATCCTAACATGCAGTTTGAAAATCTCTGTGCTTTTATGAAGATTCTTCACAATTTCACCTTGCCTTTCTGGATTTTAATTTTTTTTTTTTTTTTAAGCAACCAGCATGTACAGACTCATAAGTCTCCTGTATTGGGGGCGTCAATCACTTGAGAAGTGTAACCTCCTGGATGGATGCCTGCAGAGTCCTCTCTATCTTTTCAGATTTTTTTTTTCCTTTCCCAAAAGCTTTGTCAAACCTTTTTCGTTAATCTGTAGTGATTTTAATACGTTTTTAATGTTTTATAAGTCTACTTAATCAATCAATTATACAGCAGTATAAAAGTAATTTGAATGATGTATTCTCCAACAGTCATGGCTGGCATCAACACTAACAGGATAAACAGAAACATAGATCTTTCTGCATCATCACCTATTTACTCTTTTCTCAAACTTGAATTATGTGGTAGACTTCATTGCCGTGTTTCTAAGCAGCAACACCATGTACCTCTACTTGGTTAACAAGTCTGTGTGACTGCAGAGCTCTTCAGTCATGCGTTGATTATGTTCATCTTCAAGCTTTTCACTTCACATTATCTTTTCATACAGACTACAGGTGGATCTAGAGACCGCTGAGGTAAATCTTAGGCTTTGCAGGGACTTCAGTGAGCCTCATTTCTGTCTCCATGGGAACACCCAAACCTTCATATGAAAAAAATAAGCCAGAAATACCCTTGTCTGTTATCTGTCAAGTAAATTCCTTATTAGCATTTATTATTTAAAGTCATGCTATCCTGATGTCTAGTGAATATGATGTCCAAACAACAGAACCTTTTGTGAAGCTAACTCTTGCCATTCAGAATGGCTGACTCTTGCCCTTCAGACAAGCTCTCTTAAACTTTTAAATTGGTTCTATTTCTCCATGAAGCTTCCTGCACTGTAAAAATATACTTTATGCAAGTATGTTTTCCTCATCGTAGACTGCTGGAATTAAATGCTGTAACATTAACTCATCATTACGCATTTCATAACCTGTCAACCTCATGTACCATTTGAAAGGAGACTTTTCCTGGTTCATATATATAGAAGGAGTTCATATTTGTTCTGCAAGTCATTCCTCACTTCTGAAATTCATTCCCTGCTATGTGCAAAGGTTGTGTTAGGTTTCTGCCTGTGGTTTCAGATTTACGACTGCAGTGGCATTGCTAATCACAGACAGCAAGTATGAGACGGAAAAAGGAGTTAGGAATAGTTGCCAGTTCCCTGAGAAGCTATATTAAATCTTCAGGTATTAATTATTTTAATGAGGAGGAAGAATAGGAAGTGCTACAAGAAAAAGGTTACCTAAAAGCAAATTCTAAGTCTAATAAGAGTGGATGTGGAGATTTGGTCAAGTTACTAAGAACTAAATAGGAATGAGAGAATAAAGTCAGAAAATCCAAGACCTGCAAAGATAAGTAAACCAAGAACATGCAATATAAAATACGTATTATATGTATGTTATTCATTAATTCATATTATTCATTATATTCACAGAATATTCTGAGTTGGAAGGGGTGCACAAAGATCACCAAGTCCACCTCTTACATGATTGGCCCATACAAGGATCAGACCCATCACCTTCATGTTCTCAATACCGCGCTCTAACTAGCTGAGCTAATTTCGGGGTACAACAACAGGAAAAAACCATTCCACTCAGTGAAGAGGGAAAGTTCTGCATGGATAAAACTTAATATAAGGAAATATTTAAAGCCTTCTTAGCTCCATTTCTCAGATTTTCACTTGATGAACTGTTATTTAGACAAGCAATAAGTGGATGAAATCTCAAGTTAGACCAGTTGAAAAACAGATGGGAGAACACTTTAAGCAGTTTAACAAATTATCTGGATCAGAGCACCTGTGCCAGGATATTGTAAGAACTGTCTGAACTGGTCACAAGTCATTATCAGTCTTTGTGTGTTTGTGGAGGGTAAGTGAAATTCTGAAAGAATGAAAGCTTGGTACCTACCTTTATCTTATTAGGAATAGAAGATTTTATTCTTTATTCTCATTTTTGTTCTTTCTGGATAGGACAAAATGAAATGGGCTTTCAGTGTAGCGAGGCAAGTTTGGATGAGACTGTAAACCAAAAAAATTCCCTTAAACCTTTCTAATGTTAAAGGGGTACTTATTCGTGGAAACAGGTTGCTTAGAGAGGTTTTGAGAGCACAGTTTTGGTGCATTGACGAGACTAGGTTAGACAATCGTCTGCCAGGAACAGGATAGGCATGTTTGACCCTGTTTAAAGGTAAGAAATGGATTATATTGTCTCTCAAGGATCCTTTCAGATTATATACCTGCTTTTTTTAATAATCTCATTATTAAAAGTGTGTATTCTGAGTGTTCTTGTATCTTCTGTTATTTACCAGTATATTGAAATCCTTGCAGCTGGACTCTATTGTGTTTTCACATCTGGTATTTCCTATTTGAAAACTAGTCCATTTAAAAATGACCACTTTTTGGGTTTCCCCTCCCTGAAATGTGTGAAAACTTACCAAAACATTGTGGGAAAGCCTCCTCTAAATGACTAAAATTGAGTAATATTATAAAAAATTCATGAAGAGCTACCCAAAAATACAGGGGGAAAAAAAATCTCATGGAAATGTGTTACTAGGCAGAAGTGATTTATAAAACAGGTAGAAACAATAAAAATCAGACCTCAAGCTTTCATCTTTTTTTCAATGCTCCAGTGCTTTCCAGGACAGCTGTGGACTCCTGCATAGTCTATTTATTAGACTGTTTATAATGGAATGCTGATTTTAGTTACTTTTTGTGAACCTAGAAATATGAATTTCCTGGGAGTCTATAAGCCATAGGAGGAAAATCACTGCATTAACCACGCAGTGTAAATGACGACTACAGAGGGCTGTACAATTTCTGCGATTAATAGCAGTCATTGTGTTGTGGGAGACCCAGATGAGAAATTATTGTTCCTTTGTGCTAACTAAAAAATTGCCAAATCTTCATGTAAAAGATGGTTTCCATTCTGAAATGTTTATAATCTATGTTTTAAGCCTGTAGAAAGACTCGACAAGTGGTTGGTGGACAGTGTAACACAGATAATTTTCTGCAATTAACCTGACGGCAGTGGTCACAGACTGTCTTCTGCCCTCTCAGCTTCTGCTTAACTATGGGCTGTGGTTGCTTTTAACAAGGGGTCTCAAATTTTCTTACCCCTCAGGCCTTCTTTGTTCTTCAAAGGCATCTTCAGAGCTTTTAGCTTCCTTTCCGGACCCTTCCATTTCTTCCTAAGTCTTTTTCATACCTCCCCACAGCCTTTTGTACTGTTTTCCTCTGATATTCAATCCTTTCTAGTTTTGGTTTGCCAAAGCAAAGTATGCTGCATTTCAACAGGAGTTACAGCAAATAATCATTACTGACCTCTCATTGTGCACCCTCTCTTTTTGGTTTGTAACATGCTTGCTTTAGGTGGCTGCCCATTACTTCTCTAAATTTATTCTTATTTCAGGGACTGGGATTTTTTGCAACACCTGCTAAAGCAAGATTTAAATCTGTTGGCACCAAGATGTCTATTATAGACCTTTCTTAAATTATACTAGAAGTAGAATAACTAGAAAGAACAGAACGACCTTTGTTTTGAATATACAAAAATCAAACTATCTGAAAACTTACTGCAAAAGAATATGGGGTTTCTTTGGGGGTGGAAGTAAAGGGAATATTCTAATATTGCATCATGTTGGTTAGCAATTTAGAGCATTTTCCCCAGTGTTATAACCTAGTATTTTATGTTTGACTATACAAAAATTTAATGAAGAATTTTAGTTTAATTTGCAATAGAGAAATCCAAAGAATGGCCAGTTTGAATTGCAATTTGAACTCCCTTCTTTCCTTCCTCCCTCCTTCCCTCCCTTCCTTCCCTCCTTCCTTCCCTGCTTCCGTTAAAGTAGTTTATTTCCCACATATTTCTCACTGCAAGAATACTAAATATAACACAGGGATGATCAAAGCAGCTAAAGTTTAGATACTGCATTTCCTTGCCAGCAATTTATTGCAAAGCGGATGTGTATGCAAATTACACATATCTTAATTCCAGAGATCACTATCTCAGTCAATTACTTTAAAATAACTTATATCTTTGAAATATAAAATGTGATGAAAAAACTTTAATGTTGGATAAGGAGGGTGTCAGCAACTACCCAACCAAGAGCAAGACTGAAACATATGGCCACATTTTCCCAGCTTTCATTGACCTCATGGGAGCTCTCAGTAAAAAAATCAATGACAAGGTCTTTGATGTATAGGAGGAAGAACTATGTGCATGTGTGCCAGAGGTAATAAGACATGTGCCTTGTATCACAGATGATTTGCTTTTTGGGTAAATATGTTCCAAAGAGTATGACAACCACTGTTTTCTCTATCTGAAAAAAAAAATGACATTTTAACTGCAAATACATCAAAATACCAAAACCCAACCCCATTCTTCTAAGCAGAAAAGCACAGAAACTGAAGCATCAAGGTCCATGATATAGTTGATTTTACCATTTCCTTTGCTCACTTATGCCAGTTTCATCGTAGAGCTGCTTCTGTAGAAGCCCCTTGTATTCTTGTACCAGCACTTCTGCCTTCTTCAAAAGTTAGTGCAACCTCCATTGCTCTCAAAATACAGTCTCCCCTAAAGAGACCTGTCAGAAAAGGCACTCAGCAGCCTTGACAAATAACTGTCAAGACTTTGATTTCACAGAATGGAATAATTGGTGGTCTTAGCCTTTCATTCAGAAAGCCCTGTTGCCTGATTCCTTCTGTCCACAGTTGTTAAACACATACATTTAACCCACGAGTCTTCAAATGGCAGATGGTGTGGTTAAAACTGTGCTGAGCACTGGCTGCTTTCAGAGATCCCATAAATGCTTGCAGTGTTACAGTAACGTTTAAACGCTCTCCTTGAAGGACAGAGAAGTTCTGCAACTAGCACCATTGGCTGAGAAGGGATACTAGACTATTCCCAGCAAAACAAACCTTTTCACACAGTGGACAGGAAGAATTCAGTATAAGCAGGGTGATTTTGCTGTGGGAACTGCTGTGTTTGTGTAAGAGTAAGCCTCCTTGCATGGGCCTATACACCAAGTCCTTAGGCTGCTGGTATAATGTAAGAGCATCATGAGCCTAAAAGCTTCCTTTTTTTTTTTTTTTTTTTAAATTTATTCTTCAATCCCTGTTTCCTATGTCCTTTAAATTTGGTGCCACCTTTTCCCTGTCTTCTCCCTTCCTTTGTTATCATAATTACAGCTGGTTTAACAACAAAATTTTTAACATCTTTCATTCCTGCCAGACATTAAGAGTATTGATTTAACACATGTTGGTATGTTCCTTTTCTTATTCAGTGTTTATTGAGTGGCAGACTGGTAGCCGAGGCATACTTTTTTTTTGTTCTCCGTATGTGAGACCCTGATAGGACACATAAACGACTGTTACTCTGTTTATATGGAAAACAAAACAAAAGAATGTTGTCAAGATACATTCCAGTTATATCTCTACAACTGAATACAATAACTTCCTCAGCATTTCTATTTATTGGCAAGATGCTGTGAATACGAAACATTTCCTTCCATCATTTCTTCATATCTTCACTTTTCATTTCCTGGATTTTATTTGCAAACAGTTTGACAAGAACAGTCTCTCAAAACCAGGAATATTGTTGTTACACTGCTGCTTTTAAAAATCACCAGGTTCTGATGAAAAAGAGATAAATTTAGAAGCAGAGCCTGGTGTCCAAAGTGGGTCTTTTCACTGATATGTCATTAGCCACTGATTCAACAATGGACAAAAAAGCTCCCAGGGAAAGATTTTTTAAGAGGAAAAATTCTATCCTAACAGAAAACTCTTTTGAACAGTAAGAATACAGTACCTGGTGAATCACACATGACATATATGCCTCGAAGAGCATATGGGCAGAATTATTCCTCTATAGTATTAAGAAAATCAGTAAAGAGAGCAGTTTCAGTTTGCTGTGTTGTATAGATGCATCTCTCTGGTGTATCTATACCTTCAGTGTTTATCTTCAATTTTTTTCCCCTCATCCTATTGTTCTCAGTGAATTTATGCATGTACTCGCATGTTGTCATAATGGCTTTGTCTTGCCCACTCTGTTTTGTTCTCACATCTTGTATATCTGAAATGAGTTAAATATAAAAAGAGAGAGAAAACCTCTGTGGTAATTTTCCTTCTTGTCGTTTCAGAAGAGAGTACTTCATTGCCATGCTAATGAGAGCACGTGGCACGGGGTATTTGTTACAAAATATTCCTTGCAGACATCTATCATCTTTTATTGTTGAACACTCAATATTCTGCTCACAGCAAGGATGTAATTCACTCTGGGTAATAAGACACCAAGCTGCATGCTATGCTAATTGCAACAAACCTCTGCAGTGTTTAGCCATGGAGGTGCATGAATGGAGTCCACTGTCCATAAACCACCGGGCTGCCATGTGGGTGCTGGCAATAACATGTACTCAGCTGAGGGAGGTCAGCTGTGAAATGAATTTTTAAGAGAGACTGAAAGGTCCCAAAAACTGATTTCATTCTAACAGGACTGATTTGCTTAGACTGTGTGTATGGTATATGTTTATAGAGTGTACAATGTGTATATTAAGGGTATGGATATAATACTGCCCTACAGAACTGAAAAATTTCTGTATTCTGTGCAGAAAGAACAATCTTGTATGATCCATGAGGCCAGACTAGATGGTCACAGTCATTCCACATGGCCTTAAAGTTTATGAGTAGAAGCAGAATGGTCTACAACACCTACTAACAACTAAGCTAGGCAGACCTGCTTGTCTTCTAAAACAGATGAAGCTATTGAAAAAAAAATTATAAAAAGACCTCTTGAAGCTGCTTTTTTAAAATGAAAGGATAATAACAATAATTCTGAACTACCTAAGGGTGTTTTGTGGCTTGCTTAGTGCTTTCACTGCACATTCAAGGTTCTCTTATAAAAGGCACTGCAAGTGCTCAGTACTGCTATTATTAATGAAGGACCATAATGGTTCTAAATTTAGAGTTATAGTTCAATATAGAGTTTGAGCTCTTTACCTGGGTTACAGCCACAAGAGCCTGCAAGTAAGCAGTCCCTGTCAATTACTGGCAATGATATACATATGATAGTGCCTACTTGTGTCTCATTATTTTGATTTGACGGCACTGTAGAAGAAACATTCAGAATGCTAAAACCTCAAGAGAAGATGAACATGCTGATAACATGAGCATAAAACTGTCAAAGACAGAAAACCTTGAGTATGACTCCAAGCAGGGCTTTTGCCAAACCACAAGCTGAATGTGCCCTTTGAAAACTATAACACATGTTGTAGTCTCTATCGTCAACATACACATCTTAGCAAAAAACCTCCACCACCCTATAAAAATGCTAAAAACGCCAATTTCTATTTTTAGAACATTATATATATAGTTATATATAGCTTTTGTATGCTTGTATTCAGAATATCCGTAATTTGAAAAATGTAAAGGTTAGCTTACTTATGTCATTATTTAAGGCTATCTAGAAATGTGGGGGCAGCATTAGGAATTTCTGTTAGTTTGTAATGGGCTGTTAAGTATTTATTAGAACCACACATGTTCATTGCTTCTTTGCTCTTAACTCCAGTGTATGGAGTCCCTGGTACTGGCTTGGAGTACATAATTCCCTTAGGGTGTGGAGAGGTGAGAAGGTCTTTAAGAAATACAGGCAGGTGGCAGGCAGTGGTGGCACAGTGCTCAGGATGGAATTAGAGCAGCAGGAAGGGGACACAGGCCCCATGGCTGCCACCATCATGTCCAGCGTGGTGGCCCCACTGCTCTCCTTGGTGAAGAGAAGGTTGTGTTCAGGGAAAGTTCCCGGTGGATGTAATTCTGTACAGCAATTTCTGCCCTGAAAGAGTCAGAGAACCTCACATTTAGCACAAACTGAAAGACACCTCAAGGTCTCTTCCAGATGTATTTTCTGCAGAGTTACTCAAGAGTAGCTTGTAAGAGTAACCAGAGAAATCTTGAAAAGGCGGTTAGTGCTGACAGCTTGTCATCAGTGCTTTTCTTCCAAGTACTTTCAAGTCAATCTTCTCCTTAAGGTGAAACTAAAATGACCCTCATATGTGTTTATGAGACATATTTTATTTGATGGAGTTAATGTATGCCAGATGCAAAACATGCTGCAAGGACAACTTCTCCTGGGAAAACAGTTAAATGAATCCATGTTTAGTGTTCAAATACTTTTTGTGTTGCATCAAACTCTTGTGTAGAGATACCTGCTCTTCCATCCACTTATTTATTAGAGGAAAAGAAAAAAATATTTGAATGACACAGATACACTTCCCTTAGTAAAGGTTAACTCACTCATATCCTCAAAAATAAGTAGAAGTGTTTGACAATCCCTATTTTACCCCATAAAAGAAACATTTTTACTTTTATTTTTGGAATTCACACTTTGACTTATTCAATAAAATATAAATAGGCCCTAGTGAAGCACAAACTCACATCAAGAGCAAAATGCTGTCACAAAAGCGATTTACCACACAGAAGCCTGCTGTTATCATTTCTTTACTCTGCAGGCTCATATTGCTGAAAAAAATGTGAGTCAAGCCTTACTCTTTGCAACCAGAAAATAGATGGTTGAATTATTTAACATATGAGAGACCGGGGTGATATGAACACAGAAGGCCAGCAAGTTCCTAGTCTCCAGAGACATTTGTAAATCCTGTATCCCTGAAAGTGATACACTGTTTATCTAGGTCGGGCTGACAAATGAAATACATATTTATGTATCTTCCATTCCAGGCTAAGGATCCTGTCAAAAATGTCATCAAGAAGTATGAACAAAACCATAGCAATAGTACCCATTAGTTTTGTGGTTACGTTAAGTTCTTCTCTCAAGGAAGTTCATTTTCCATGTCTACTAACGGGTTACTGGCAAGTGATTTCTCCATGCCCTTATCTCCACCCTTGAGACTTTCATTGTATTTTCTCTCCCCTGTCCAACTGAGGAAGGGAGTAATAGAGCAGCCTGGGTGGGCACCCAGCATCCAGCCAGCGTCAACCCACCACCATAATACAGTAAAATAAATATCTATAAAAGGGACGGAAAATTGGTCTTTTTTTTTGGTGTGAGGTCACACTGGGATAGAACATGATAGACAGTCTTGCCAAGAGGTGGAGTGGCTTACTCCTTAATGAAACTAAGAGTTAGACTTTGTGCAGGTCTTGTCAACCTTGTCTGTCTCTCTTCTCAGGCTACAATTTGATCACTGTGGAGGATCAAGAATCAGAATGGGAGTGATTTCAGGAATGGAAAAATAGCTACAGTGAATGAAAGGACTTTATTATGTGGACTTTACCTTTATCATGTGTTTATAAATAGATACAGTGCATGCTTTCTCGAGATTTGTATTTCCGGGGCATGCCTGATGCCTGTTCCCTGCTTCCCTCTCTGACTGGCTGAAGAAGCTGCAGAGAGGAGACACCTTCCATTCGTCCTTTCCTTCCCCAGTCCCTCCCCTGTTTGCCTGTATCCCTATCCCAATTCATTTCCCTGGATGTCTGTCTCATGCTCCACCATACTTCTGGTACATCCCCAGTCAGAGTCTGTAAAAAGCCTGGTACACCTCCATTATACTGAGCATTGCAGCACGACACACCTCATGGAATCCCTTTGTGCAGTGCTGCACCTTTTCCCTTCCCCCTTGGACTGTAGGAGATCACTCTCCAGCCTGCTTTTTCTCTGTTAGGATGAAGATGGTAAACACCTCTGAAATGGTTATAGACTGTCTGCTGTCTATGCAGAACAAATAAGCCATGGCAGTGTGATGGCCCTCTGGAGGGCAGCTGCAGCAGGCTCCAAGCCATCAGGAGTGCCTTTGCATGTAACAGCAGGGAAGTTGCCTTCCTCATCTGTTATAGCTTTAGAATTTGTCAGAATTTTTTCTCTCCCTACCAGCAGTTTGAGAGCTGACACCCTCCCGCCTCAGCTATCGAAACAGATAGGCTCAGCTAATCACTCTAATTCCAGCCTAATGGTAGGAGGGTCGGGGCGGTGAGGGGAGTTTCTTTTTTTCTTCTGGTTTGGGGAGTTGTTTTTTTTCCGGCTCTTTTTCAGCGGCGGTTTCGGGGAAGGAGCCACCGCGGAGGGACTCTGGTAGTTTTGGCCTCTTCCCTGCCTCCCATTCCTGGCCCGGTGTGCCCCTGTGCTTCAGACGGACATTCACTATCGCCTTGCAGTTGCTGCAGTTTTCCTGAGGCACCGACAGCACCAACAGGGGAGCCCCCGGCCCACCCCCACCTCTGCCCATCCCGAGCCAGCGCCTTCCAGACGGGGAACAAAGGAGTCCACGTTGCCTACGGGAAAAGTTTTCGCTCCATCCCTTCAGAGACTCATTTCTTCAGAGGTTTTGGTTACAGAGTTACTTGTTCTATTCTGGTGTTTTGGAGATATATATATATATTTAGTAGTTATGAACTGTTATCTTCCCTTCTACACATCTTCCAAATTAAAATTTTGTTTTAAATTTAAAAGAGGTGTGGTCAATTTGAAAAAGGAATTCTAAATTGTTTTAGCTTACTCTAAACTAAGACATCATCATTCTCATACCTTTGTTATCCACAAGCACGGGCAACATCCGAAGGGTCACTCACCTGCAAAGTCACCTAGAAACAGGAAATGCCAAAAAAGAAGCAAGGAGAACTGTAAATTAGGGAAAAGACAAATTCTTAGGTGATGAAGTGCTACTGTCCTGGTGGGACAGTCTTTTCTGTTCTACCACAAACCCCCTGGCCATTGCTCAGCCACCGACATTCTCTCACATGGTGATTATCTGGAAGAGTCTCAACTTTTCATACCTGCCTGAATATATTTAAGTCCAATCATCAAAGCTGCTGAGCACACAACAATTGCCATTGAAGGTATTAAAAGCCACACTTAAGAAAAGCATACGGATTCTGGGAAATATATAAGAATGTAAAAAAGGGATTTATCCACCTAGGTGTTGATGTTTGAACCTTGGCTTCTTCCAAAGCTGAGAAGCAGGCACATGTAGAACATTATCTTATTGTAAAGCAGGTGTTTCAACTGGGTCTCAAAAATTGCTCCTTATGACTATGAGAAATAAAGATGCAGTTTTGTTACAAGCAAAATAAATTGAACAGGGGTCACTAATCCAACAGTTAACATTCTAGGGGTTTTTACTAACCCATAAGGCGTATCGTGGAGTTGTAAGGTGCCAGAACCCAATTGGAACTGGTGCCAGGGAAATCATATGGTCCAGGGATAGGGTAACTGTAAAATGCAAATGGGTAGGGAGACCCTTTCAGCCACATGGCCAGCCATGGAGGCCGCCATGTTGCTCGGGGCCCTGCCTCTCAGCACGGCACAGTCAACCGGGGAAGGGGAAACGCCTCTTCTGTTACGTGAATGGGGAGGGGTTTTGGAGACCTTAAAAGAGCAAAATTTGAACGCAGAAGTGTGCTTTTGGACCCGCAAGGCCAGGCACCCAACACGTGTTGTAAGTAAAATTTCCTACTCGTTATATTTCTTTGTCTCACGGACTCGTGTTTTTTATTCTAAATTCAATAAGAGAGATTTTCTGACATGACTGTCTCCATTCTCTTCACTGCCTTATAGAGAAGGTAGGTGGCCAGCTCAGGAATGAATACTTACATTAAGGCCATTGACACCAACCCCCTGTTGTTTGTTGTAAAAAGATGTAACATGCAAGGCCTGGGGCCTCACACAGAACAATGGTGCCAAAATGGGTTAATTTATTTGAGTACTGTTTATTTTATTCACTAAATAGTGTGGGAAAGCCTATAAAAACATGTTTTTATGTGATCCTGTGCTTATTAACTGTGTCATAGCAAATTTGCACAAATTGTTGGTGTCTGTAAAACCTTAATTCTTCCATTTCTTAACTTTTAAATCCTTGATTTTTCAACCTGACTGATTTCTCTGAAGAAATATCTGTGTAGTCTTGGGGTTTGAGAAGACAGACTGAAATAACAGAAATTTTCTTATGAGAAATCATCTACTGACAGATCCGGAGCCTTCTATCACACAGATCTTTTGTCACTTCAGCTGCAAAATAACTGATAGTAGCACCAGATTGTCATCACCTGTTTACCTGCAGTAAAGGAGAATGAAAAGTGCCCCAGATTGTCATCACCTGTTCACCTGCAGTAAAGGAGAATGAAAAGTCCAAGGTGCTTTTCAACCCATGGCTGATATTAGGTTTTGAAAATTGAAATTATGGTCTGCGTGGTTAACAGGAAGCTCACTTGGTGCTTAGATATCCTTCTTGACTATATATATATATATCACGGTCTTTTCCTCAGTAGTCAGCCTTTCTTAGCTAATCTCAGGCTTACCAACTTCTTCTGGTTTTTAAGGTTCTTCTCCTAATCTAGTCCTTCCATTGTGTCCTCATTGTACCTGGCATGAGGTGGCAGTATTCTCCTTGTTGTCTGGGTGCCAGAGCTGGGAGTGTTAGAGGCTGTTGAAGACCACGCCCTGAGTTTTTGATCTTCTGAAAAGAAACTTAGTGCGGTTTTATACAAAGGGTATGGCACTCTGCTACCCTTCCATGTAGGTTACCTTGTAATGCTACCATGGAAGCAGTCTTTGCCCATTTCCATTGAGCTGTCTCTGTCTGTGTGATCTCTGTAAGGATGGGACATCAGATATGGCAGCCAAAACACAATATATTTGGGGACTCATGTCTTAAAGTTTTTTTAAATACCAAGCTGTTCAGGTCAGGTAAGAAACAGTGCCAGTCTGCTCTGCCACTAATTTTCTTGTGCATCCTGATCTGCTGTAGCACTGTGGGAAGAAAGCCAATGCAGCAAAGGAAAGTGTTCACAGCCCTGTTTCAAAATAAGGCACAGAAAACCTCAGATTGTGCTAGACCACCCCAAAGGAGTAATTACTGAAATCTTTGTTTTAAATATTTCTTGTGCTGTGCTGCAAAAGGCAGCTGCCAAACCATTTGCAGGCTTGGTGTTGAACAGTGAACTTAAGCTGGGAAGGGGCAGATCATTTAATAGTGACACCACATAATTTGTTGTTACTGAAGTTCATATTTATTCTATTAATAAAGAGTTTGGCATTAAAATTTTGTGTAAATGAGGATAGTTTAAGTGGAAAAAAAAGAAACTAAGGAAAACAGATTGCTCTAGAGAGCAAAAAAATATATCACTGCAATCGTACTTAATGAATGCAATTCATAAAACACTTTTAATTAAAAGTTTTTGCCTTGAATAATTTCATTTGACTGCAAGACTTGAGCATGCTGTAGTAAGGTAAACTTCTGAGTTGATCAGTAGACTCCATTTCAGAGAAAATAACCCTTATGTTTATAGCTCTCTGTCATTAAAAAATTATTTATTTATAATTTACCAAAGTGGTGTAAGCACAACATTTAGGGTCAGTGCTTTTGTTTGGCAGTGTTTCCTCTGAATTAATTTCCAGCTGCCTAGGCCATTTAATAGTGAAAATTATTCTTCTTTATAGGACTGATGAACGATACTAATACTTGAGTACTGGTTTTTATATGAGGCTTCAATAACTATCTCCTACCTTGGGAACATGGATTCTTATTGACCTACTCTTCAAACATATGCTATATGTTACCCTATCTTGAAAGACACACATAGCAAAGGAGTACCTGCTGCAATGAGGTGTGTCATGTCTTCAGATGATTGTTTGCTTTGAGCATACGAGGTGAAGATGGTTGTTTCAGCTCTGTCACACAAAACCTCTGGTTTGCATAAGACTGAAGCAAAACTGAATTCCCAGCTTTTAGGAGTATTGAGCATTTTGAGAGCAAGTTGGGTACGGATGGTAAAGAGTTTTCTACCTTATGGTTTTCACTGTGACCAACAAGCATCCACCTGAGATGAAGCCATGGACAACTCTGGGAACGATCCATCCCCTTCTCCTTAATTTTAAGATTCAGTATCAATGATGGAGGAAAGTCTGAAACTTGGAATAGTGGTTTGATGTTCTTAAGCTTTAATGAAATGGACACAATATTGTACTTCAGCAGAGATTGAGCTACTTATCTGTCTTTTTTTCGGGTACATATGCTGTGTAACCACCCCCTCTGGTTCTTGCTGAACAGTAAAACTGACTTGTTCACTCAATTTGTTGGTAAAGATAGTATACCTTGTATTTAGTATGCTACCACTAAGGAAGTTGTAGGTGAGAGACAGAATTTGTGACTCATCTTTTTTACTAACATTCCCTTCTCCTCATTTCAAGGAGAATTAGATATTGAATTATTCAGCAAACAGGTTAACTTTTGGAGTAGGATCTGTGAGATTTAGCTTTGGACACTTCTGTCTTCAGTGTGTCAGATTTGAAGCATAACATGTTGGTCTATAACAGCTCAGCAGTGACATTTGCCCAGGTGACTCTTCAAAAGCTGAAGAGCAGAGGGACCGAGGCTGTCCTCAGAGTACCATTCTGTAGTTCCTCAGAAGCCAAATTTAACTGTAACACATTTTTTTAGTGAATGAGCAGATGTTATTCTTAAAAACTTTAAAAATTAAAATAACTTAAACCACTCTTAAAATAAAAGTCTTGTTTCTGTGTCAGGAAAAAAATAAAACAGTGCCAGACCTTGCTAGTACCTGCAAATAGTTCTTCTGTTGAAGTATGTTAGTAGTTGTATTTGGTCACAAGAAAGTGAAGGGAGCTATATAAACCAGAAAAAGAACAAGACTTCTGAGAACCTCACACTGAAGTTCGTGAGTGAGAAAATTAATTGTCTAACTTCCAAATTAGAAGCCCTCAGTGCAGATCCTGAGAGTTCGCTGTTTAGCTTTCATGAAATGCTGAAGTTTGTAGCTTTTTTTGTGAGACATTAAACTCAGGTTTTAGTTTTAGTTAAAAATCATAAGGTTTATTTCCCCTCTGCTTTAGGACCTTAATCTTTCTCTCAGACATAAGCAGTTTTCAAATTTCCAGTTGGCCCTCCTGATTACCAGCAGTTCCACTTGAGTAATCTCACAGTTTGAAGAGCTGGCATAAGTATAATATAATTTCATTTGGCATTGCAAGAGGTCCTTTCCTGTTTCCTCCATGTAGTTTTTGAGAGTCAAGGGGCATTTTTTATGCTCAGTGATTTCCCTCCTACATCATCATTTTGCACTGTCAGGTGTGCCAGGAAAGAGCCAGAGAGCTGTCTTGGTTCTTTTATAGTGCTGATAATCAACATGCTGCCCTTTGTGAGGCTGCCATGTTCAAGCACAGGATCCAACACCTTCTGAAGGAAACTGCCAGCACTTGTCTTTGAATTGCTTTTTCTCTGCTCAAGACGAATGTTGATGCTGCCTTTCTACTTTTTTAAGGAGACTACAGTCTCAGCTGCAACTGCTATGATGAGCAAGAAAAGCATGGATGTACTCAGATTTTCTTACTGCAAAGACTGCTTATACACATTTCAAAACCTCTCTCGGGCCATTTTACTAAAGTTTCAGAGTGCTTTGGTTTTCAGATGACAACATTTGATGTGGGACAGCTTTTGGGCTTATTTCACCCTAGTCCTTATGTGTCAAAGATGTGCGTCTTGGTGTGTTTGTCTTATCCTGCTCCCTACGATGGTGCCCTCTATTGATTCAAGGCAGGTACATATCCTGGTACCAAGAGACTATTATAGGGATTGGAAATATTAGCAGTAGTGCATGGACAGCAAGATTTTGCTGTCTTTCTCACATGGAGTTTTTTTTTTGTCATCTGCTGTTTTATTTCTTAAATCTCTGGAGTTATTGGCTGCCAGGAGGTGGTGCTGGTGTACTCCTCATGTCCAGGAGCTGTGTGATGCCTCTGAGCACACTGGAGTGATAGGCAGTTCGATTTTGGCAGACATGCACAAGCAAACAGAATTCAGTCACATTTTTATGTCAGTTAAATTTCATGTCACCAAAACCACCTGTAAATATTGTGCTGTTAGTCTGCATTGTGAGGGACAACTGGACTTTGGTCTGTCTTCTGCTTCTAAAATACATTGCACCACCTTCCAGGTACCAGGTTCCTCATCTACAGGGTGGCAGTCTTGATACCTAGAAACTCCTTAAGAGAAGCATTACAGATCAAGCAACTGATAGGTATGAACTGCAAGTGCAAGTTGCTTATTCTGTAACTGCAAAATGGTTTGGGAGAGAGTTCAGAGCGATCTACCTAAGGTTGAATTGCAGTGCATGGGAAAGATGGTTTCCTTTGTACCTCCCTGTGTTGGTGTGTTCCCACCAGACCTGAGAATTCTGTGGTGCCCATTTCACCTGGTGAAGCAGACATAAGTCTGTATAATCAGAGTCATCATGATCTTTTACTCACCTACAGTCATCCAAACAAATTCCTGTTACAGACTTGACCTGTCAGAGTTAAAGCTCATTTTCTCTACGGCCATCTACAGGTCCATGGCCCTTGCTGAGCTGCTGCTCCGGTCCCAGCTCATCTGTCGCAGCTCCTTATTTTGCTGCTGTGACTTCAGGCAATATCTGCCTCGCCTTGCATGTCTGCATGATGATCAGCCTTTTGAAGCTCTTCTAATTTGTGTTCTGTGCGCTCAGCATGGCCCAGAGGACCAGGCCACTACTTCTGCAGCCCCTGCCACCTCCTGCTTGCCCTACTACCCTGAACATCTTTCCTGCTACTCAGTTGTTTCTCTCATCTTTTCTGCTCTTTTCTTTCTTTGATAACTAATAAAAATTTATAAAAATCCCCAGCTACTTGTAGAGCTTTTTCTACAGAAATCTGGCCAGTAGCCTACAGAAAGGCTGTCTGGTTCTCCTTAGATGGTTTTTGGGTAGACCCAGCTTGCATTTCTTGGTGTGCAGTTAACTCGATGTTCCTCCCTGTGGCTTTCCTTCTGTTTGTTTATTGCTGGACATACAATTCTTTATATAAGTTTTCTTTTGTATCTTTTCCTATAGGCAGAACTCATCTTCTGGCTGAAGGTCTGCTTCACAGTCCTGCTCTGTTTGTCGTCTGTCTTCAAAATGGCATCATCATCATCATCATGGCTGGGCTTCGCGAACGAAGATTTGAGAAGGGCTCTACCCACGCTTGCTGCAAGCGCGCTGATGGCTAAAGAGGCCGATGTGAGATAGGCAAGTCCGGTTGCAAAAGGCACAGCAGAAAGTCTCCATAGGTGGTGTTGGTGCGGCACGGTTCTTTCTGCATTGTCTTTTCTCCTCCAGACTGATTCTGCGTGCGTTCTCAAAGGAATCAGCAGCGTTACGGATGGTGTGTCTCCATGCCTCCCGATTGGAGGCCAGAGTGGACCATCAGTATGGTCAAGGCTGAGGTACTGTTTCAGGGAGTCCTTGTATCTCCTCTTTGGGGCTCCTCTCTTGTGACAGCCAGTGGCAAGTTCACCATAGAGCACGATCTTAGGGAGGCGGTGATCCTCCATCCTGGAGACGTGCCCTGCCCAGCGCAGCTGCGTTCTCAGCAGCATGGCCTCAATGCTGGTGACTGCTGCCTGTTCAAGGACAGACACATTGGTCATGTAATCAGACCAGTGGATGTTCAGGATAGTGCGGAGGCAGCGCTGATGGAAGGAGACGCAGGTGGTGGCGGTAGATGACCCACGATTCAGACCCAAATAAAAGAATGGACAGCACAATGGCTTTATAGACACTAATCTTGGTACTTTTCCATGTAAGTAAGTTTAAAATGCATTGATCTTTATTCCTGTCTGTGAATGCTTGATAGACAAACAGATATTCAGGAAACTAGTGTCATAAAACTCAAGTGAACACAAAAACTTAAACTCCTACTGTTAAGCCACTAGTATAAAAGACTTGACCTCATAAGGGCAGATAAATCTGTGTGTCATATAAATTCCCTCTCTGGACACTGATGTTCAGATTCACTGCTTCCAAGTACTTCAGAATTTCATGTATATTTTTTTATCTTTCACATAAAGGTCTGTCTCAGCATGGCATCATGGCATTTACTCCTTCCCTCTGTTGAAAGTCTGTACTAAAGTTAACTGTAAATTCAGCCTTGCCAGTAAGTTTAACTCGCAGATGAATGCATACTCTTCAAGGAATTTTATGGCATTTTCTGTGGTTTAGTTCTCTTTCAAATGGCCTCATTTAAAATACTAGACTATAAGGAAGTCTTGAGCAGTGAAACACATAACCTTTCCTGTTTCTGCACACACAGAAAGAAGCCGATGCTCTGATTGTTTCCTACTGAAATCTATGGAGACGTAAGTACAGCAAGGGAAACAGCAACAACCTGGCTGTACAGTAATCTATTTCAGTAAAGTCTTCTTTATAAGAAGGATTAAAGAACTGTGACAAGGATCAAGTAAAATGTGGGCCTGTGGTTGCTAAATAGGAGGGGGTAAAATCACTTCTGCTGAGGTCTAGAAGAATTCACATATCCTCTGGGCTTCTATTGCAATGACCAAAGAAATGTCTTTGAGGGTTAGAGGTTTTTTTTTTTTTTAGATACTATTACTTACCTTAACCTGGTGGTTATTCCCCTTCCCCCTCCTCCAGCCCCCTCTCTCCCACAGCATTAGAACTTTTGTCATAACATAGTTTTTGATTGGATTTTGTCAAGTAGATGCAAATAGCTTCATGCCTTTCGTATCTGACTCACTTCTGAACTCAGATATCTTCAAAGAGTTATTTCAGGAAATATTTCAATTAAAACACACTTACTTTCTCTTGGCACAGGTCATCATCAGACCAAGCTTTTCAGTCAGCTTCTCTGCTTGTCTCTGACTCTACCATGTAAGATTCCTACAAGTTACTCTCTTGCATCGCAGCATCACCCTAAAAAGAGATGTTTCCAAGCAGCTTTTTCACTAAGAAATGGCAAAGAGCTCTGTCCTTGCCTTCTTGCCGGATTATGTTGTGACAGTCCCATTTCAAAAATATGCCTCAAATTACTTATGGTAAAGCGTTATCTTCGAGTATGGCAGGAGCACAAAACAGGATCTTCGTGGAACTAGTAATTTATGCCATGATTTACTTGCTCCTGAGAGACTAGAATGAATAGGTCTAATTTACATTGAGAATATTTAGTTTCAATATTGGGAACAGCTTTCTCTCTAGGGTGAATGCAGCATGCATAGTTACAGAGCATCTTGGGTTAAGCTCATGCAAGCAAATTGGGTGTGTGGGGATCTGGAAACAGGGGACTGTGTCTAGTACAAGGAGGGATAGGGTAGTCGAGAGGTTTTCAGCCTGGTGGCTGCATCTGGCTTGCCCAAAAGATCATTCATTAGGGTGTTAAAGGGACTTATTCTAATTCAGCAGTGTTCTGCTCTGGGCCAAAGTCTTCCTCAGCTTGCCATTACCACGTGGATATAGGGCTAGTGTAGGGACTGACAGAACGTGCCAGGTAGGTGCAGCTCATCCTGTGCTCTGATAAACGGGGCTTTCTGCACCTACAGCCTCAGTTCCCAGACACCAGGAGAGGTGTGCTAGGATGCCAAAATCCCCTGTCCTCAGAGGAGGAAGTTAAGTGTCTAACTGAGAGCTATCCTACATGACCCCTTGAGCAGCTTCTAGTTCTACATTTCAATGATTCCATTATAGAATAAGCCAGAAAAAAATTAAAACTCCATAAATATATCACCTATGACCCTGGAAATGGTAGTTTTGCAGAACTGCTTTCCTGTGTTTTTCATTCAAGGCATATTGTGCTGTTCATTACAGTGTGTCAGAGTGACAGTAGCATTATTCTCTTATTTACAGTTCTTCCTTTCTTTTCAGCAGTGAAAATGAAAAAGAAATCAATGCCATTAAAGAGAATAATGACAAACTCACCTCCTGCAAGGTCTGTGCTCATATATTTTTTTTTTTCTGAATTCTCATCTCAGAATGTACTTGTATAAATGTGATGGAAGAATGGAGTAAAACTCCAGGAAAAGAGAGAAATACTGTGGTAGGCCATCGCATCTGCAAAAGGCTGAAAGCAATCCCATGTCCTGCATCCCTCTCTGCCCCTGTGGCCTTTACAAGAATCTGCTATGTGATTAGAAATGTCAGGGAGGAAGATCAAGAAAGATCAAATTAAGTGACACAGGAGACAAGGAGAGCTAGTACAATTCAGTACCAATCAAACAACCCTCAAACTTCAGTAACATCATTGTGTCTTTCAGTCAATCTGTGCATCACACTGTGAAGCCTCAGATCAAAGAGCTGTTCAAAACCCACCAAGGAAGTTCTCCATCAGGCAGGAGTCTGTGGTCTCTCACAACATATTAAGTAAGAGCAGCATCTAACACTGAACCGTGCCAGCAGGGCAGCGTTTCACTGCCCTTTCTATGCAATTCTGAAGTATAACCCTTTCATGAATTTCCAGATTGTTGAGCAGAGTTTTCAAGCACAACATCTGGAAACCACTTTGGTTTTCAGAAGTGAGAAGGCTGCAGGATGACTCTATATTCTCTGCAAGAGCCTGGTTCCTCTGTGCTGCGTTGCTCAATGAATAATATTGACTGCTCAGTCCTTCCTGAGTGTGAATTTTACTGAGGAACGAAGAAACAGGGATAGAGGGCAGCGTACTTATCCAGTATGATGCCTTTGCTCTAATGAGTGGGGCAGTGATTCAACATTTAGAGTTGCTGACTAAAAAGGATGAAAGAAATCTCATTTGCATACTACTCTCAGGGAGAGTTTCATTAGTGAGGTTCACCCTCTTTGTACTGTACCAGTCAGTACCTCTGAAGCAACCCTGCTGGGCTGATGGGAAGCAATTTACATGAGCTCAAAAGTGGCTCAGTAAGATGAAAATTTTCAGTGGATAATTACCAGGCCAATATTTCATGAGTCTGACTGCTTGCTAATTAACATACCTTGACTAGATTTGCCTGCAGCCAGAGTGGAGCCCATTAAGGAGTAAGGTATCAATATGTGTAGTAAATACTCCAAGGTAACTTCATCCAAAGGAAGGCCGCCAACATGCCAAATGGCTTGGAGGTGCTGTATTTTGGCTAGATGAAAGGAAAGTTAAGCTAAACTGAAATAAAGAAAGGTGCAGCAGGCAGCTGTGAGTTTGACCTGGTAACTGAATGCTAATCAGCTGAGAGCATTATCAGGACAGACAGCACTGGGTATGAGCTACAGTCTCAGGTTAAACATGGTCAAGAGCACATGCAGCAAAGGATGGTACTGGGACAGGAGCAGAAAATGATAGATTTTGTCATGGGTCGTAATCATTACATTAACAAAGTTGCACATCAGGGTCCTGACAAACTGCATACATTTATGGAATTAGGACATGTGGTTCCCGAAGGAAAGAAGAGCATATAAAGGGCTCTTCTATGCAAAGTGTGTGCGAGACAGAGAAAAGAAAAGGGTTTAGTGAGTCTCTCAGGCTGAGAAGAAAAATTGCTGTTGGCCTCCTTGTTAAAAACGCAGAGTCTGCAACTCTTAGTGCAATGATTTCATTACAGCACATTCAGGTACCTGGTGGTGGTGGTCCTGATGTACAGAGGTTGCACACCTTGCAAGGGAATTTGTTGAGACTTTCCTAGTAAGCACTGCGTCCTGTATCCTCAGCACATTTCATACATCATGGCTGGTTTCCCCTGGGACAAAATATTTCTGTTTCAACTGCATTACCCAAGAGATACACCTGCTCCTTTATGTAATCAGCACCATCTCTACAGAACGGTAAGTAGCTATACATTTACATGACATGGCAGATGTTAAACATATTTGTAAGTAACAATTGAGAATTAGCTTTGAAAAATCCTCCATAAATGTTATAAAGGAATAAAATAGGTAACAAACATACCTTTACGCAGTTTTCTCCATTCCTCTACGCTTGTTCTGCTTGTAAGTAGCAGCATTGTAGATAATCTATGCACATGTAGGAATGCATATGTATTTACATGCTTTTAAAACCATTTATCCTAAACTCCTGTACAACCACTCTGTGTTGGGCATGTATAAACACATGCACTACAGAAATCTATTTACAAATATAGGTGCAGATTATTTGCTTTGTGTATGACTGTGTGGTATGTAAGGTTGCAAAGAAGGAAGAGAGAAAGTAGATTCACTTCCACCATGCTGTTGCTTTTGAAACATTTTCAGTGCTACCTTCAAAACACTGCCAGTTCTTCAATTTGACGGAAGACTTTGCTGAAGAGCCGCCAGCAGCTTGGTGTTGTCTTGTCTCTAGGAGAGGGAATGTCTCCTGGCTCACAGGATCTGAGCTCAGCAGTCACTGGCAGCTGGAGGAGAAAGTACAACCTTGCCTTCTGGATAGCCTTGCAAACTTTTCTTGCATGCATATATGAGATCATGCTACAGCCTCATTTGCCCCCTCCCCTCCCCATTTTCTTCATGTATGCAGTGGAGAGATGTTCTTAAGGACCATAGCTGTAATTTCTCTGGAAACCAGCTGTTATGTTCTCCTTTCATATAATAACACATTCATATTACAGAGATTGTGTATACATACATACATACATACATATATATATATACACTAACACACACACAGTGTAATTTTATATGTAAAGCATGTAGATATGTGATCTTTTAGATATATCACATGGACTCAACATTTGTGTGCATAACTGAATCATTTTCTAAAGACTGCACACATATAATTTTAAAATCAAAAACAAGAAATGTTTTGTATTTAAGTAATACAAAAGTTATATCTGTTCTATAGTATCTAATGTTGATACGGATGATTCCATAGGATTTTAGAGGTAAGTGTATTGGGATACATTGTGAAAACATGCTTATCTTATATAAGTCATGATTGCATTATTATATGTATGTATAACATAATTCTGTAATGCACATGTATCTATACTTCTAGGCTAACCTAATCAGATATCAGGCTACATTGTTCTCAGCAGTGGGAAGGTTGAAGGCTAAGGCACTGTGTATGCTGTTTATGCAACACTACTACTGTAGAAGAGAAACATAATGTTTAAAATCTATAAAGAAATGCTTCAGCAGTGAGAGTGGCATTCCCTGGCTGTTCCCTTCAGCCACAGAAGACCATAATTGAATAGTATGTGAATCCTTTGCTGCCTGAAGCAGCCAGGCAGCAGGCCCAGAGGTCCTTTCAAATCAGGCTTTTTACAGTTCTTCCTAAGCCACAGGAGAGGTTGGTGCTCTTCTGCTTTGCAAAGACAGACAAAACTGCTGCAACAAAGAATTGTGCAAGGAACTGCTCAGGAAAAAGCTCAGCATAGCAGAGAAATGGGGACAAAAAAAGCTGCTTTTGTCATTAGTATATAGTAACACAAGTAATACGGTAAGCATTAAGGCTCTCACCCTTTTTTTGCCATAGTTGCGTTGCTGGTCATCTCACAAAAGATTCTATCTCAGCCCTTTCAGAAGACAGGAGGGTTTAATACACTTTCCTGCCATCTCAGCTCTCAGACCTGTGTTTTTCAGTGTCTTGCCATGAGATAGCACTGGCCACTCAACTCCCCTATGTCTGAGGAGGGGTGGGAAACCTCTTGGAACAAAAAGTCCTGGAGGAGAACCTTACTTTCACAGAGAGGCAGGAAAGAGCATCCTTGTAGAGGCAGTATTGCCGAAACTCCTTCCCACCTCCAGGCCGCTCTTTGGAAAGTAGCAAACACTGTTAAGTGTTACCCTGCTTTAGCTTCCTATATCTGTATGTTATAGTCCCTTTCTGGGACCTGTGTCCTACCTGCATCTCCTGTTCTTCAAAGGAAATTAATAAAACTCATTGTCACCAGGGACCTCTAAGCAAGGTTCCTCTCTGAGTGCTGTGTCCATGTTCAAAATCAATTATAGACATACTCAAAATCAGTTTGCCTCTTCCCTGCTTCCTACAGGTTAAATTCCCATTACTAATGAAATGAGCTTTCCAGCCAGCTAGACTGGACCTTCAGTTTGTGCTCCGCTTGCTTAAAGAAGAGTTTAAAATGCTTATCGAATAAATAATACAGTATTTTCCATTGTCTTCTATGGTAGATCATAATTTGTGGCCAAATCTAACAAAGCAGGAGCTCTTGCTACCCAGTTCGGAAGGTGGAAGTAGCATTACACTACTCGTGTGTTGAAAAGCTTAGGTACTCTTAGATCATTTGATTGGATAGGTACCTCATCGATGTCACTGGAAAGTGGATGGAAACCTCTGCTTTGGTTTGTCTGCGTTACATTTTGTATAAATGTGTAAGGTTTCAGGATGCAGAGCACTGTTCAGTCAGACCATTCTGCTCTGTGTTTCAAAATATTTTCTATGCTTGAACTGTAAGCTGTGATGCTCTAGCACTTGCATAAAATCTGCATAGTAAGGCTTTGTGAGCCATTTGTGTTTCAGTGTGATTTAAAATCTCTCCTTGACCAACTGGTTGAATAATTGGTACCATCCATTAGCTGAATTTAAGTATGGGATGATCAATAAAACATGAAATACTGTAAGTACCTTGTGCTCAGAGCGTATAAAGACATAGCAGAGGAAGTGCCCCTGATAAAAGGCTGGGTTCTTACGATGAGAGTTTTCTGATTAGTTCCTTTCCAGATTGCCTCATTCTCCTCCTAGGAGCTGGTGACTGCTGGCTACAGGGGTCTTAAACCTATATGATTGTTTCTGGTTCGGTTTTGGTTATAACTTCTTACAACATGCTGACACAGTCACATTCTGTTCTCCCCACCCAGAGCTCTATTGTGAAAGAGAGGGGGGCTGAGTCAGACTGAGCACAGAGGGGTCCACCCACCATCCACTGGTGTGGCACGAAGCAGCCTGGAGGGTCTAGAGAGAGCGTAGTGCTCAGTGGCTGAGCTACACTGCTGTTAGATAAATAGCAATAAATCAGGCCCCAAAAGAAATGTATTTTCTAGATGTTCATCCTTAATGCTGGCAGAAAACCTTATTCTTTCCTGGTTTTCTATGGAGGTTTTCTTGTGCATGACACAGTGCTGTAACTGCTCCTTGTTAGATAATAGATTTAGATGTGCAATAAGTTTGCATTGTGCCAGTGGGCTTCAATCCTTTACAGGATGATTTTAAAGATGCACCTCAACTAATTTATTCCACTGGATGATCATAAATCTAAGACTACAAAAAGGATTTCAAAATGTTGATGCTTTGTTTTGATAGATAATGCCCAAAAAGATATTGCCTGTTTCTTCTTCTCTATCATGGGATTTCTTTGTTATTTCAGCATTTGGCTTGTGTATTATTTTGAGTTTAGGCTTGCAGGACTCTTCAACAGCAAAATCAAATGTATCTTGTGCCTGATTAAGGATCCACCCTGAATATAATTCTAATTCTTCAGTTAAAAAAGTGAAATGAAACGATTAATGAGTCTGCATTACCTGCACTAGTGTGCAGGTATATTTTATGAGCTAGCCCAAAAATACTTCTGAAGCTCTCAGGCTGGATGCTGACTTTGTAGACCATTTTTCAGTCTCCCAAAGGTTCCAGTGGATACTAACATTTTGCTCTGATATTTTGTGGCTTCTTTGAACAGTCTTTTGTTGTCCTGGGACAAAGCTCTGCCATGCCACACACTGGGACATATCCTGCCCCACCGCTCTTCTCCTGACCTTATCTTTGAGGCCTTCAAGCTTGACAGCTTCCTTGCAGCAGGAGGGAAATGACAGATCCTAAAGGGCTCTCTGCTCCTCCCCGCTCTCCATTAGCTGTGGGTACTACTTGCTGTGCTGCAACAGCATTGAGTGTGCCTGGTGACAAAACTAATGTCTACTATGGATTGAAGAGCTAAAAAGAAGGCAGGCATAATTTTCTTCAACTCTCACAGAACTGGCACAAGCTCGACCGCCGTATATTGGCTACTTCATATTTCCAGCCTGTTTGAGTTGGAGAATGAGTTTTCAAAGTCTTGCCCATGTGTCACTAGTCCTGCCCAGATGAGGAGGAGTGCCTTCAGTTTTGAGGCAAGCCTTCAGTTTAATCTGAAAGGCCCAACAAGCTATTGCAATGTAATTTCTTGAAAAGTCATGCCCAGCCATTCTACCGGAATGCAAAGTCTTCCTCTGTTTTCCAGGGGAAATGAGAGCAAATTTTTGAGGATGACTTTGCAAAGCATTAATCCACTATTTTAATTTTGTGTTTGGGATATTTTACAGGTCCATCCGTACACAATAGCTCTTGGTTTTCAATATCTGTTTTATTCAACTGCACGTGTTTTATGAAAGTCACACAGAGCTACATGTCCAACAAGATGAGTGCACGACAGAAAACATGAAGCATCAGAAAGTTTAATGTATTGGTAAGCTATGAGCCAAAAATAACAGTTCTTTGAATGTATGTTGAACAGATGAGTGGTTCATTCTACAGTGGCTGACTGTATAAGGCTATTTATGCATAAATCACTTAGTTCAACCTGCAGTGTTGGGACATAATTGATCTTAAAAAGTTTTATGAAAGAATCACCAACTGTGAAATTAAAGGAATTTCTGTTGTTTAATTTTGCATTTTTATCAACTGCCAGGGCTATCACAACCGTAGAAAAATACCTGTTTTTTTCCTGAGGAAGAGCTTTTTATAGGTAGTATTAAATTGGCAAGGATATTATTTATTAATGTAAAATATTTAGTACCATGATATTTTTCAGTTTGTATCTGGAATCTCTGGGATAAAAGACAATAATATTGTAATAAATTGATTCACTTTCAGCAGGAATGATGGTAATATTTCATCATATCTGAGTTGCAAGACTCTTCTTTCAGAACAGCATTAGACAACTCAGGCTTTTGCGAGATCTGGGTCTTATGCCTATGGCCTAAGTGTCTTGCAGGGTTCATATGATGTTGTTTATGAAATTTGATCTGGTCAGGCTGGGATAAATGGGAAAACATCTTGCTTGATGTCATCATTTGGGAGCAAATGGGCAAGGGTAGAGGAATGGGTGGAATGACACTGCTCTTCCACTGGACTAAGGTATGTGTCATAATTTAGCACAAAATACACTACAGCAGTGAATGCCTTTCTTCTGGAAGATAGGAAGGATCAACAGCCTCTTGAATCACTCTCCCACAGTGTTCAAACTGGTACAGCAGCACTTGGCTATTGACTATATCCTTGCGACAAATCAAAGGCACCAGTTGTTGCTGTACTAGAGATTGTGAGTAATATGCTGACAATAGCTGCTACTATCTGAAGTTTTAATTAATGTACCAGTTTCTTCACCTGCTTTTGCATTTCAGTTTTGAAACAATTCCTCAACAATTTAATCTTCCTTCTTTTCTAGGCTTTTTGTTGTAGGAACTGTAATGAGAAGTCCCTGCACAGCCACTCCTTTATCCCTCCAGCTGTTTATTTTTGAATATGTGTCAAATACATATTCTGCATATTTTTCCAAGATAGTTACTGTTTTGAGAGTGGAAAAACAGGCAGAGAGCTGGTAGCCAGCCTGGCAATGGCTTTAGCTGTGTGTTATGTTCTTTAATGCGTAGTAGAACTAAACAGAAGTCATGAAGGATGTGGAAATTATTGTCAAGGCCTATGTACTTTCATGGACATGAAAAATACATTGCTTAACCTCTTAAGAGAGCCTCATGTGCTGCAGTGGCTTGCTTCACACCCCAGGTGCAGATGAAGGAACTTTTCCTGTGGTTTGAGCCTGCTGGAGTTGCACTGGTTGCGCACAATGGCCACTGACAGTTCATTCTTATCCTCCTCTGTGATGCTCCCCAAATTCCTCTAGGTTGTCCTCCTGCCTGATGTCCTAGTGGCTTGCTGGCTTATCCTCAGCCCTCTGTGCAGGGATGAGAGTCAGCACTGGGGAGTCTAAGGAGAATTTGCTATGTATCTGAAAGGGACTGATCTCAAGCCAAACATCCTGTAAATGGATGGTGAAAGCACTGCATACAGTTACTATAAATTATTGATACAGAATATATAAAAACTACACTTAATGCATCGAGTAAAACAATGAAAATAGCTATCTTCTTCCCTCACACTTTCTGTCTTATTCCTCACACAATCTAACATGGAGTTCCCACTGCAGACAAAATTATAACAGAAGGACTATTTAACTTAGACAGGGGCCTCTCTTCCCAAACACTGCAGCTGGTGATGCAGGGCGAGCTGTTGTAACGTGGATAGTTTTGTCTTTGGTTAAGCCTTTACACTGTCAGATTGTAGTTCCCTGCTTTGCATGGTAATTGTCTTCTAATGTTGTTAGGCAGCCACAACACCCACTCTGATAGTCGTGGTTTGCCACACTTGTTATGCTGATCTCTGCTACAGTAAAGTAATTTTAATTTGGTAGGATTCCTGAAAACGCTTATTCTATTTTATGACCTAGCCAGGCATGTGAGAAGCATGCCCTTCTCCTTGCTCTCCCAAAGAATTGATAGTGGTTGAAAGAAGAAACAAAGGGGTTTTCTGTAAATCTCCAGAGAAAGTCACTACAGATTTCCCCTCCAAATTCATACAAAAGGTAGATGTCAGTAAGAGAGTTCAAAGAAACCCAAAATGTCACTATGTTGGGACTGGTGACAGCTATGGGAAAAAAAAAAAATGTGATGACTCTATAGATAGAAAGAATAATACTGAAGGCAGGAACCTGGGCTGTAGGGGTATGGGCAGATTAAGAGCTGTAAATATCGTAATTGTGTGGGAATCAGTTGAGTAGTGACAGTATCTGCCAGGTAAGTGTAAAAAACCTTTCCAAGCCACTGAAAGCAATCCAAGTAGCCTGTAAAGAAGTGTCCAAAGAGTAGGAAAATGAATCAGGTCAAAGAGCAGTTTCAGTACAATTGCAGGCAAGCAATTACACAGTTACACATAAAACATTTTCGTGCAAAATCTTCCTTTCTGCTTTGTTTAAATGTTGAGGCTGTACAAGCTGACTAGCTGTTTGGAGTAATTCCATCCAATGATTTCCACGTTCCCTCCAACAACCAGAAGTAAAATAAGAGCCATGACAGTTTTTAATTTTATAAGATCAAGCTACAAGGGACAGGAAAATTGCCAAAGTAGATAACAATGGTCAGGTTGTGCACCCTCCCTTTAGGTCCCTGATGCTTTTAGCTGGCTTCCTAACAGGAGACGACTGTAACACACTGATGCTGCTGTTTCATAATTGTTTTCCAATATGAAAAAGTGTTTTTTTCATAAAACTAACAAGAGAATTGGCTCAGCAGAAAACAGCAGAGTTGGAAGACATATCACACGTGTCCTGGCACGTAGGGATTGAGAATGGGACAGACATGTCCAATTATCGCGGCTATAGGAACAACTTCTTACCAGTCACATGCTCCAAGCAATGATCATGTACAGTCTTCGTCTGACCAAGTGGGTGCACTAGCATGGAGAAGGATGAACTTTATCTTTTAAGTGCGTCTTCCTTTGGTTGTTGTCATTGGCACATTTTGTTGTTTGCTGTGGCTGAGACTCAGTTAAAACATGACGAGTGTTGATAGACTACCTCAATTGTGTTTTTTTTCTTTTGTTGATAGTACCTATTGCATTTTGCAGTACTCTCTAAAAAATGATGGCTGTTTGCTTATAGTGAGAACCAGTCAGAAGAGAAACATGAGACACAGAAAATAGATGTTTATGGATTTGATAATGTTGGCTCAAATGTCTGCATAAAAAGTTCCCTTTTGACTTTTGTCAGAATCACAGTCACATCAAATGTCTTTTATGTTCTACCTCGGGTAAAATATTCACCTCAGAGACTTTGCCAAAACTTTTAAACAGAGGTAGAAAAAGCAAAATTTATGATCCAACAGTAAATCCCAAAGGAGCCAGTGCCTCTTTGAATGCAATTCATTTTCAGCCTCTGTTTTCCAGGCTCTGCTTTCTACATTCTAATTTGGTAATTTCCTGTGCATAGTTCTGATTCTGTTCTGCTGAGTCTGCCCCATGGGCATGAACTGGCTTTGCTTTCAGCACGGGTGGGCTAAAGTTTCCTTGGAAAGCGTGGCTGGGAGTCACTGACACCACTGCAGCCTGTGGTCACAGCATCCCCACAAAGTGCATGTTGCTGTTTTCACTTTACAGATGGAGAAATGAAAGCAGAGGAGTGAAGGGATTTTCCTAAGGCCACATCATGAATCAGTTGCTTGTGTGGGATTAGTTACAGCTCAGGACTTCCCTGCTGCCAGCCTTGTGCTCACTGCAGCAGACTGCACTGTTTGCAGTGCCACGGAGATTGGTTTTGCTTTACTAGTTTAGAGGACATGTAGGTGGTCCTGCTCAAGACTGTAAATTGTTTTAAGAGACTTTGTTCTCCTTATGTAAGGTGGAAGATCTGGGGCAAATGGTTTCTGCTTCCATGATTATTGGCACTGTGAACTTGATGTCATTGTACATCTTAATGACATTTTTCTGATAATATATACGTTAACTAAAATGTGCTAGGTTAAGCCATGAAAATCTAAGTTTCTTTCCATAGTCTTTATTCAGACACAAAAAGTAGTAGTTCATGAGTCTTGACTCACAACCCGAAAGTGAGGAGGAAAGTAGGCCTGCCCATCATGCAATGTGGGACAGGTAATCATCTCATGTAAATGTGTTGATGGGGACTGGCACAGACCAGGGCAGTCATCCTGCACATGCTTCCTCTTGGACATGTACGCACTGCTTGGTCTTTGGTGGGCTGACACAGGGCATATACAGTACAGCCAGCAGTGAGCATTTGGAACACTGCGCTCCCGAGCCCTTCTGTCTCCACCAGTACAGCTCTGTTTTTGCTCTGCAGTTGAGAAGGGTTGAGAGAAATATGTAAGCGCTTGAACTGGGAGCACTGCTGTGCTTAGAAAAAAACCAACAGAAAATGTGACATGTACAGGCTTTGACAAGAAAACAATAGCTAGGGTGTGAGCAGAGCTGCCTATGACGTGCACTGGAGTATGTACCTCAATAGAGCATGTTCCAGGAATGAGGGGGTATCATGGAGAAGCCATAGAGGCAGCAGAGAATATCTACAAGGCAGAGATGCCTGGCAACAGAGGAAGGAAAGGATTTGCTCCTGCAGGGTGCTGAGCACTGTTAATTTCTCTGAGTTCAGATGTGGCAGGAAAAATCCTTCAGTCATGTCTGTGAGAAACTTGGAGTGTCTTAAGTGCTCCTGAAACTTCCTTCTTATAATTATGGCCATCTCATTGCAATAAATCATAAAGTGAGCAGATCCACTGCACTTTTTTCTTTGCAGTGCTAAATTGTATCTTTCTGATCATGTGTTCTGGCAAAGCTCAGCCAGTACTGCGCAGCAAAAAGGGTGACTTTTGATGCTCCCTTTTATTGCCTCCCTGAATAATACAAGACAATTTCTCATCCCTGAAACACTTTTTCTGGCTAGCCCACATAGTGATGTGAGATCTATAATGTATTTTTCCCTGAGAATGACATTATTAAAATAGTCAATAACTTAAGTAAGGTCCTCTCCATAGTCATGATGCTCTGAAAGGACACCTTTCTTTAAAAGTGCTCATCTTCAGGTCCATATGTATTATAGTTTGTACACACAAACCCCACAACTACTCAGGCTGCATGATAATTTTATATAAAGGACGTAGAGATGAAGTGTTCACCTGTGTCCACAAAGAGTAAAATTTACTTCCCTTCAGGCTTTTCCTCACCTCTGTTCCAGTCAGTGGAAAGTGAGTAGAGTAGGTGGGATCAAGCCATGGGAGTGGCGCTGCCAAATGCAGAAATTTCTTTCATATTGTTCCCAGCTGGAATGGTGAGTGTTTCTCCATGTCTGCAGATGAATGGTTACTCTGAAATTGCCTTGCTACCTGTGGCTTTTTTCCTAGCAGTGAGATAAATCAGAGCTCTGTGTGAAAAGCTCTCCATCACACCTGTACAGACTTGTGACCCTATCAGGATGCTTTTTGTTTGTCAGGGCATTGCATGGAGACAAACAAACACATGACATTTCTGGCAGATGCAATCTTTTTCTGCACTCCTTTTTTATGCAGAAACAAAAGTGTCCTCATTTCTAGTGACTGCAGTGTTATGAATCATCTGAAAAAAACATCGACCAACCAAGCAGATAAAAACTCCATGTGGACTGTTTAAAAAGTGCAGATGTTTTCCTTTTGCAGGGCAGTGTATGATTAGTTGCACAATAATTTAAGTTATTTACTCAACAGAGGATTGAAGGACTATTTCTTCTAGTGTCCCTTGATGTGCAGAAGCTTTTGATTTTGCATAGCTACAACCTATTGCTGGCTGCTGGTGCTCTGACACTGTGCAAAGCTTTAATTGCAGTCACTTCCCTGGAATAGGTTTTCTGTAATCTGTAGACATGACTTCTTCAACAGAAGATTTCTGGCATTAAATATATGAGATTAGTTGACACAAATCCTTTTGGGTAAAATGTCTTCTACTGCATAAACCTCAGGGTCATCATATATAAGTGCAAGTGTATGCAGATACAAAAATATTTTAATATGTGCATATGCAGCTATGAAATGTCATGTTTGGAAGTAACGTAGTTACATTAAAAGTCGTAACTTTAAAATTTTACTATAAAAAAGTATTTTTGATATAAATATTACGTGAATTAGGTATCTTTTCCTGTTACATATTATCATCTCTGTATTGTATATGATACATTTTTATGTAACGATGCTAATTTGTTCAGGGCCATTCAGTTTGTACATGAAGCGTTGTATTAGCAAAATGCCTGCTTCAGATAGGAATTTCCAGGGATCCCACTGTGTGACTTTTATGGTTCTTTAAAAATAAAGTTTCTTCACAATTTTTTCTTTCTTTTAAGTAGGAAATCAGAAAATTCTAACCCCAAAGTGACCAAGTGATGGTGGATTTCCAAAATATGATGCTGAGAACTACTCCATTACCAACACTCAACATGAAATTCATGTTGAGGATTGAATGCAGGCAGCCCTCCGGCCATGCACAGAGCTGCTGACATGTTTAGATCAAGCATTTTTTTTTCTTCATTGTCTTTCACTTACTTCCAGAAACTGCTGTGTATTGCCATGGCAGCTCACTGCTTGGCTACTGTTCTGGAATAACAAAGCAGGGAGGTCAGAAAAGCAACTGAATGAATGAGTTGCTCTTGGAGCCCAGAGCTCTCATTGTGGGAGCATCATGCATCTCTGTGTAATTATTATTATTATTACTAGCCCTATAGAAGCCTGAGGTATATACCAATGCACTTAGTGCTATACTTCCAGAAGCATTAATACTTTTTTGTCAGAGGCATTTCTCTGTCAATGTAATTGTTCTTGTGATGGTGAACAAGCTACAGTCAAACAGCCTTGAATACTGGACAAACAGAAATAACAAAGTAAAAGAGAAAAAGAATGTTTTTTGTAGCTGGAAGGAAGACTGTGTCTTAAAATTGCACAGGCAAGATAAAATGAAGGAACAGAATAGAAGAGAATTGGTGAGTAAATATAATCCACATGTTGTTTTAATATCTATTCACCTGAAAGGACATGAAGAAAAGTATCTAGACTCTCTATTTATTTTTAACAAAATTGTTGCTATGTTGATACTGTATGCAGCCATGGTAGCTTGGAGTTATAGGAAGCTTGTCTTCAACCACTCTGTGGCAGGAAAGTCATTGGTTTTTTGAGTGCTGGGGATGTAACATCTGCTAGGAAGCAGGGTCTGGGATGAGTAATGTGGGAGAAGTAATACCCAGCAAAGTAAATTTCAAATTATAGCAGTTCTATTGCTAATATTTGGAAGTGACAGTTCGGAGTTAAAGGCAGGAAATGGAAGGCAGTTTGTGGTAGTGTTCAAGGCAGTGTCAGGTGGCTTGGTACTCAGAGACACTGAGTTTTGAGAGTGGGGAAATGCAAGGGGTCTCGAGCAAGGAAGAAATGTATCAGGTGAGTCATCTATAGCCCATTTACATTTATTTCTAGATTTCGTATGGTTAATGCATAATACTATTTCCTATTCTGTCCATAATTTCTGTGTTAGGTTGAATGTTATAAGCACATAGGAAACTTGTATGTATAGCTGTCTCCTATCAGTCGCATTTTTTTTTGCTGATGTATGTGATCTTCTGTGGAAAGAATTGCTTGAGGATGTTTCTATAGGAACATTTTTGTCTTATTCAGTACTAAAACAAAAATTATTATTGCAGTAAGCTTCCTAACAATCAGTTTATTTAAAAGTAATGCATTTCCCTTGATGGGATTTTGCACAGGCTGTGGAAGATATAAATGAACCTTGAGAACAGGAAGTGAAAAAACTCAATCTGTATTCCTGCAATCTCTTACTATTCATAGTGGGCTGTTTGCACTTGCAGTAAGCATATCTAACTCACAGGACAGAGTTCCAAATAATGGAGTCTGTGTACAGGTTCAAACCACCTTACATGCAGTAAATGTAAAAAAGAAGTAATTGTAGGCACCCTCTTCTGAAGAAATAACCACCATTGAACTTCTAGCCTTTTCATATGTAGTGCAACCTACAGCACTAGGACTTTCTTGTGCAGACGGTGTTATAGAGAGTTATTACAAAAATATTAAATCTGGGAATGCCTGAGTGTGGAAGCACTGAGGGAAAGTCAGGAGAATGGCTGTGAAAATGGTGTATGTTGATGGTCTCTAAGATCCTACCACACATCTACCTGCAGCTTCCCATCAAGACCGGGAGACAAAGGGCAGTGACCAAATCCTAATGGAGGTGGAGATGGTGGTGGAGAAACTGAGAGTTTCTAATGATACCAAAAGGTATATCTAAAACCAGTACATAGTTGCCAGCATAAGAGAAACACAGAAAATGTAAAAAGGACTAGACGGCTGGAGTCCCTTTCCCTCTAGGTCATTGAAAGAACTCCTAGACACAACACCTGCATTTACATGGTATCTTGCCTGGAAGCTGGACTTGGGCTCACATATTTTAGTGAGCATGTAGATATGAGAAGGTGAGTATCAACAACTGAAACTGGTTTTGTTCAAAAATAAAACCACCTGGCCCTCCTGTATGGATCCTCATTATGATTTCCTACGTGGCTGCAAAAATAGTTACATTATTTCCTACAGTGTTGCCTGCTGCTCTGTGGGACTAATGCAGTCTATATATGAAAAGAAAATCAGGCTTTATATTTACACAACGCACTTACTGTACTTCTCCTTGCAAATAATATATTGCAGTAAATGTGCAGGTTTCGTGTTTGTTGTTTTTTTTTTTTTTTCTTTTTTTTTTCATTTTGGGTTGTATTTGTAAACAACTCTGGCGGTTCATAACATGTGCAGGTGGATACTCTAGGAGGTGAACCAAGTACATCTGGTTGTGGAAGGTGATGTCAATGTTCTTCATTACAAGAGGCAGAAAGCAATTGAACAACAACACAGGTCAAAAGATGATACAGGGTCAGCTGTGTCTGACTGCCAAGGGGTGACACAGAGTGTGGCTGGGCTGATGGTGGGGATGACCATGCAGAGAATTTATTGCCCAAGGAATGGTAAGAATATACCACACTTGCAGAGGAGGTAGTATTTCACTGAATCAAGGAGAGACAGGAGGATCCATGTCAGAAATCACTCAAAAGGATGAAATGGTTTGAACTGGATGAGATTCCAAAGCATGGAAAAGATAGAAAAGATCAGACAGCTCTTCAGAATCTTTTCTGTGTGTCTGGGAAATAAACCTCCCTTGGCTTTGCCTAGGAGTGTATAAGGACCCATATATGAAGAGAGAGAGGCTCAGTAAGTTTTCTGTTGCTAAGGAAAACATGCAGGAGAATTAAAGACCACCGAAAGAACAATAACTTCTTTGGAGAAGAGGTGAATGGATGGGGGGGAAAGTTGCATTTTAATGTTAGAAACTGGTTATAGGATTGTGTGTAATATGAAACAATGATGCCTTACACAGATTACATTATAGAAGTATCAATTTCTGATTCATGAAGTTGAAACAGCACTGGGCTTAAGGGCAAAGCTAATGGTTCCTTCCCAGCTCTGCTGAATAAACCCTAGGATGCTACCATACCATGGTGGGCAGAAGTGGCCTGCATTTTTGGTTCTGCATGTGGCTCCTCATTGACAGTATGCCATGTGAACATCTCAAGCTTTTGGTCATGCAAAAGCATCATGAAGCAGTGAACAGATTGGATCACATGGAGACAAAAGTCACTGCTGTTTTGGCAGCTGTAACTTTCCTGAACAAGTTTTTTTAATGGTAAAATGGAAAGGTGATGTATTTTTTTCTGATTTGAGCGCTGACTTGCAACTTAAAATTTGATGGTAAATTGTTTTTTGTCTAAACGGATCTGAAAATATCTCAAACCCCAAGATGGATTAGGCTTAGATTTGCTCTACAGTGGTCTCTGTATTTATATGAAAGTTTTTTAGGATTTACAAGTTGAAAACATCTGATGTAAAATGATGCTGGAGAAACCAGACAATGTGTCTAATATTTCCTTGGCATTTGTAAAAATGCTTAAATGAGGTCAGTAGATCTGCGCACTCATTTTGTTATGACAGGAGATTTTATTTTTCAGCAATG
The DNA here is from genome assembly GCA_013396735.1 of Grallaria varia. Lineage (NCBI taxonomy): Eukaryota > Metazoa > Chordata > Aves > Passeriformes > Formicariidae > Grallaria > Grallaria varia. Next base: position 112,397 of record VWZG01010140.1, read on the forward strand.
TGCCAAAAAGGACTGAAAAAGAATCAGTGTAAGAAAATCTGCAAAGCTTCCTATATTCATTGTTCTTGATGGTCTAGATACATATCTTAAAAATAATGCATTTTGGACTTCTGCTATTTTTAGTTATTGTTGGCTTATGCTAGAATCATGGGAAGGACTAAATAATTACCAAAAAATAATAAAATGTTATTTCTCAAATTTTTTGTTAGACATGATCAAGCTGGAAGGGAAGATGCAGTTCATTTACTTTGCTCAGGGTAATCAGATAATGTCTGCTTTTCTTTTTTTCCTAGTAACATTACCTGGAGCTACAGCACAAAAATATAGAAACATTCAATTTTGCTACTCCATTTTGGTTTAATTCCTTATAGTTAAGAAAACTTCTATTTAAAATTATGAGCAGTTTATTGCTGCTCTATTCTGGCCATTGGACAAATCCATCTAAGCACAGCTTCCTGCAATTGTGCATCATAACAGCTTACAGGCATTCAGGCTGCGTCTGTACTAGTAAACTAAGCGTGTTTGAGACAGTTGGACTCTCTCACAAGAGACCGACTGACTTGGAATGACCTTACAACCCTTACTCCTCTGCCATCTTCAAAACTCACTTTATTTTGGCTGTGACTCCTGACCTGCCTAGAAATACTTGCTCCTGCCTCTTTGCCCGTTGCACAGCACCTTTGCTCACTGTAGACAAACCCTTATCTCTTGAGCTTTGGCCAGGCCTTTGATGATTTCCTTGCCTTGACCTGTCCCGTGTCGTGGCTCCAGGGCTGCTGACAGGGTCTGGGCTCTGGCCATAACATCTGCCTTCAGGTGGGGTAACCAGCCAGGAGAGGGACTGCAGACTGTCCCCTACAGCAATGACCAGTCCTGTATAGGCACCTCCTCTGTTGTGCCAAATAGGTTAGGAAGGGTTTGCTATTTTAATTTTGCCGTTTAGGATGGTATGGGAGAGACGAGCTGGCAGAGATGGGCTGAGAATCATGTGTGATAAGCAGGTTTTGTGAATCCGGCCAATTGATAAAATCTTCTGGTAGGAAGAAGTGTGTCCTTTCATAGCTATGAGCAAATTACTCTTCTGAATCCAAAATCAGTAACCTCTTTTCAGAGAAACACTGTTTCTATTACTAATCCGGCTCTTCTTGGCACCCTGGTGTATGAACAGCATGGAAATTTTACATCAAGAAAAATCTGACACCAGGACCATATTGAATTTATCTGGTCTGGATACAATACAGAGATAATTATATGCGGGATTTTTTTATTTTTATTTTGTTGTTGATAACAACTGTATTGTGGAGAGAAACTAATTAATGCTTCTAAAGTGGTCCAATGCATCTCAAAGGAAGAATCCAGAAGGAAATAATTTTTTGATCTGGGAAAAGCTATTCTATATGTTTAATAAAATAAGAAGGGAAAAAAATTGACTCACAAGCTGAACAAGAAGGTTAAAACTCCTGTATTGAATGAAGTTGTGATTCTACAGAGAAAATGCAAAGTGGTAACGTAGTTAAGGTTTAGAAGAGAAGATTTCACAACAACTGTCAGTAGAATAATTAAAATGTACATTTTCAAAAGCACTTATCTGACAGTTTGTCATGGCTTGACTGGAAAGCTCCACTGTTACAGCATATTTGGTCCTTTCCCCTTTGAAAGACACTTTCCAACAGGTCAGTTAGTTTTGTTGGTGGACTGGAGAGTGAATATATGCTCTGTGATGTCTTCCTTGATGACAAGGTAACATCTACATTATATTAGGTAGTCCTGTGACATGAATTAAGTCTAAAAGTCTCTTATTTCAGTCAAATGATCTTCAAAATAGGATTGAGCTGAAATTTGTCTAGCCTTCAATTTTTGCTGCGAATTTTTATTTTCTTTCCTAGTGCAGGTATATATTGTAAAACTTTCATGTTATCAAGAATGACCTTTATACTACCAAGGAAAGAAAGAATATTAATCGTTCTCTGATTGCTTTCAAGTAAAAGAGAATAAGAGTTAAAAAAAGAGGGAAAAAAATAGACAGAATGAAAATGTGGGTGACAAGTGCAAGGGGAGTAAGAAAATAGGGTTATGATTAGATCTTAATCATGCCAAGAACATAGAGGAAATTGCAGAAATGTATGTAATCTTCGCCCAAATTGTTATAAGGAAAACAGATCAAAACAGTGTATTCAGAATCCTTCATTTAAGCTCAAGGTTTGAAGAAATGCTCTGATATCAACAATGTGAAATGAGATCGAACACAAAGCACTGTTCTTCAGAGGGAAGTATCAAACACAAATACTGCAAGGTGGAAATAAGTAGACAACAGCACTGATGATAATGGCAGGGGAGTATAATGCAAGAGGCATATAAATAGGGCTAAGAAACAATGTTGTTGCCAGGAACCTAATCTCATTTTGGAATTGTTATTATAAGGCAGAGATTATGTCAGGCAGGAGAGGCAATTACTGAACTCCACTTGGTGCTAGCTAGGTTATCTGAAGAACTGTGTCCAGTGTTCTATACTGAACCTTAGAAAAGAGTTAAACAAATTGGATCGTATCCAGAAAAAAAATCATTAGTAATTATGAGAAATTCATGAAGCCCAAGCAACAACCAAAAAAATGCTTAAAAGAACTGCTGCTGTTATTTTGAAAGTCTGTAGGACAAAGGAGAGATGGGAGAATTTTCTGAGATGTTAAAGGGTTTTATAAAGATACATGCAATCAATTATTCCTCATAGTCAATCAGAAAAAGAAGAGAATAAAGGAATTTAATTTGAAGGAAAGATGCCTGGAAGATGGATATTAAGAAAACTTCTGTCATTGTTAAAATTGTGGAAGTCTGGAAGAGACTGCGTTATGGAGCTGGTGACATCAGAGATTTTGAAGAACAGGCGGAACAAACACTTGCTAGGGACGGTCTAGGAATACTTCAAAATATCCCATCAGGTTTAGTCACCGTCCAGCCCTCTATTCTTGTGATTTTTGACTGTGCCTGCTATCTGTAGTTACAATCTGTAACTTTAAAACAATGATATGGTATCAGATAATTTGTAAAAAAGACCTCACTGAGTCTAACATTCCAAGACTGACCATCTCAGCATTGGATAAGCTTGGTAGATCCCCAATTCATTTTTGAGAAAAACAGCTTCAGTCATCTCCAGTTGGATTATCCCTAATTTTTTGTGCCAGGATGAATAGTTATGGGAGCAGGGGTTGGAAGCAGGATCGTGTTCCCCATGCACCTTCTAGAGTCAGATTTCCCCTCCCCTGCTCTTCGTATTTTTCTTAGTCCTTTTCATTTTGCTGCAAAGGAGACATGAAAAATGCCATTAGTGTTATGTAGTTTTTGGTTTGGTG
>VWZG01010140.1:115752-129759 GCA_013396735.1 Grallaria varia
TTTTTTTTTTTTTTTTGTTTTGTGGGTTGTTTTTTTGTTTTGTTTTGTTTTATAGAGGCACATGCAGCTACTCTGTAAGGGAGAGGAGCGATGACCAGCACCCCTTTAGGCTGGCGACTGTCAGAGGGGTGTCTCTTCTCTCTGCTTTTGGAAGGTATCCCAATTAGGGAGCTGCAGCAAAAGGAAGGGACGGCACCACTCTTTTTCTTTCATTGCTTGTGTGCTTTAAACAGCCATTGCGCAGCAGAATGGAGGATAGAATTACTGGGTATTTATTAGATCAAGTCTCTTTTGGGCTTGGATTCAAGGACATTCCCTTTGGATGAAATTCCCCCAAAAGAAGGCAGACTTCAGTTAGTAATCTGTTCAGCCGCAATGACAGAGTTTCTAAGCAGTAAAGGAAGGGGGGAGCTGTGTGCAAGATTCTAGTCAGGAAATTTGAGGGGGTTATGGCATTTCAGGCATACAAATGTTACTTTGGATGACAACCTTACTGATTTATTTTTCTTTTATTTTCTGTGCTCTGCAGCAAAGCCAGCATCTCCTGCCATTTTATGTGGAATGTCTGCTCACATCTTCAAGGCAAGGGCTGCTTGTATTTTCTCTTTTTTCACATTTATGTAGTAGCACGCATATATCCACATTTCTAGAACAGGACTTACGTCACCCTGTGTCAAATCGCATAAATATACAGAGAAGGGAAGGTGGCAGCTACAAGCAGTCTTTTTGTACTAAACTGTAAAGCACTCAGACTATAGCCTTTAAAGACCTATCTTAGGGATCTAGAAAGCATTCTCAGTTTTTGCTTAAAATTCCAAAATTAGTGAGTGTTTTGTAAGCATCACCTGTATGTGGCATGAAACGATTATTTTAATCCTGGAATGATTCAAGCTATTGTTTTATCTTATATTACTGTAAAATTTTTGGGTTTGATTGTTATGAAAGGATTTTCATAATTGTTGTAGTTGAATTTATGACATTTATTATATTTTATTTAACAAGAAAATTCATTCTTAGTGTAAGGAACTATTTTCTGATTAAAACATAACAAGAGAATTCAATCCCAGGTGAAAGGTAGGCAAAATGAGATATCTATGAATCACTTGTCTGAATCTCTGAAAGCAGATTTTTGATCTCTGGATGTTTTTAAAAAATGCATGGCTCCAATACTTCCTAAATAAAATGAATGGAAGTTTTCTGTGTTTAAAGAACAGCTTTCAGTTTCAAATATAAATAAATAATAACTACAGAAGAAAGGGAAACTGGAAACACCTTGGAAAAATAAGTAAAACTAATAAAATAGATCAGACTTGTTTGACTAGGGAATGTACAAAGACCTAAATGTTGCAAATAAACATCAATTAACAGACAAAAGCCCTCAAAATGGTGAGATTCTGAGCTACCAGCAGTAAACTGTCACCCTGCATTCAGAATAGCTGGTTCTGGAAATATTGTTGTATGTAGAAAGAACCTCAGTAGTTTCTAGCTGTGAAATAGTCCTGCGATAAACTCTTACAAGATTAGAGGGACTTCTCACATACAACACTTTATCAAAATAATGCAATGACTATTGTCAGTTAACATATTGCATGATTTGCTTCGCCTCATTCCCTAGAACTTCTTTCTCTCTGAAGGAAAGCTAAGCAGTGAATTACATCAATTACAGCATGGCATGAACTGTGGTCTGGGTATGGGATTTGTTTACCTCCTTGGTTTGCAATACTTAACCTTATGACTCAAGAATCATTATGTGCCCAATTAACTTTGTGTTATGTGCTCTGTGTGTTTAAAGTCTGCAGCGTTGCTTCTTGAGAAAAATTATTTTTCTACAAAACTGTGATCATTTCAGCCAGCACAGGCCACACTGAGATTATTACCTTATCATGGGTCAAAAGAGAACAGATGTAGCTACTGAATATAGGGTCGAGAGGGGACAGATTTGATAGAATGGAAGACAGGCATACCTTAGCTTTTTTAAACCAGTACCACATATTAGAATGTTATTCAGGGACCTTTAAAACCCAGAAATATTCTAAATTACATTCTTCTAGCACCTTTAATAGTTGGAACTAGATGCTAAAGGCCCTAATGAAAATTGTAAAATTAGTGCCTCTAATTCCTTTTGACCGAGGAACTGTTGAGAAATGAGGCTGCTGAAGACTGCCCTGTATATGAACCTATTTATTTTTGCATTTTCCTGTTTGCTGTGAATGAAATGTCATGGTAAGATGGTAAGATTTTAAAAATATCTTTTAGGAACCTGTAAATATAACTTTTGGATTTTTCAGTTTCTGCTCTTTCAACGTATAATGTGAAATAGTCATTATCTGACCACTACTCAGATTTTAGTGAGATGATCATTACTTGAAATATACATGTAACTAATATTTTACATTGTAGTTCATTATATTGTCTGAATTTATGTATTTGTTTAGATTTTTGGAACACTAAACCTTCCTTTGAACCCAGAACTTTTGACAAAATATAAAACTTACGGTAAGTGCAGCACTGAAAGACACCCCTGCTGGAAAAATCATTCCTTTGAACATTTTCAGTCTCCTCAATTCCACTATGTATGAAGTTCTGGAAAAAATAGGGTTGTGCAATGTAATCTGGAGGTCATTAGAACTGGACTGTTTCAAGCAATGAAGAAAGTATGGGTTTCAAAGCTGTGGAGCCTTCACTAAGAATTGACTTCATCCTCTTCCTTTAACTTCAGTCTTTAAAGCTCCAGTCTGAATCTCCCTACTAATTCTAAGTGAGCAAAGGCGGCTTAAGAGAATGGAGTCTCCTAGAGCAAGCCTACCATTGCCAATTAATTTGAGTGCCTAGCAACCTAGACAAATGCAAAGCTCTGCCTCTAGGCTACTCCACCACCAATGTTTTTGCTTTTGGCTACTTGCAATTAAAAGAATTACTCTCCATATAGTGATGCTTTAGGATTCTGTCCAAATAATTGCAAGGCAATGTATCTTTCCTTTTGAGGGGAATGGTGGAAATGTAAAGACTGTCAGTACTCAACTGAGTAGCCTTCTGCCTAAGAACAGCCTGATTCCAGTCAGTGATAAAACTAAATTTGTTTTCTAATCTGTAACAAGACATCCAGCTGGAAAAAAAAAAAATAAATCAAGTTACAAGGCAACTCCTGACTTTCTTTTTCTCCTGTGTGAAACATGAAGGTACTTAGACCAGAAGTGTCAAGACTCCATGTAATGAAACTCTCCACTAAGAATAAGATAATCCTTTTATTGCAACAAAGAGTAAGCACATTAAATGGTGCAATAATTTGTCATCCCAAGAGAATGTGTGTGAAAACTCATGGAAATGTGATACTGGATGCTGATGCTGAAGAACGAACCTTTTCCAAAATTTTAACTCCTCCCATGCCATGCAAAGAAACTACTGAGCATTACATGTTCCCAAAACAGATGTGAACCTTGGCATTAATATGCTTTTTAAATTTGGTTAATTGCTTCATCTTTGCTTCTGTGCATGTTTGGTTGGGGTTTTTTTTCAGTATTGGAAAAGTCTGTCTGAAGCTCCTGTTCAAGTAGCTTCAGTAAAAATGGTGGAGCATCCTCTAGTGATTGCCCCATAAAGGTGGTATGTCATACTGTTTTAAGCTGGAAGGCACTAATGGCCACTTTGCTCTCAGACTATGAGACATCTTATTAAAAGTAAGGAATACAATGAGGACTCCAGTAAAATTTAATGAAGCTGACTCAGCTCCTTGCTGCAGTGAGGCAGAAGGACATAGTGGGGATTATTGCCTGGTTTATCGAATTGCATGATGAGCTCCAAGCAGAGCTCTCCTGTGGGCAAAAGGGCTCCTGTGCCTGATGTCCTGTGTATAGCTGCTGTAGTTAAAAACCAGAAAAAGGAATTTAAAATGTGACTTTGAAAGAAAGGAAGTAGAGATATGTAACTAACTAACTCACTGTTGAGACAAAAGTAAGGGTGTCTCTAAGGAAACAGCCTGTTTATTTCTCTAGTGTTCAGTGAAAGAGGATTTTTTTAGGGGCAGTTGGCTAGAATGTGAAATGAATGGGATTACATCAAAGACATTCCTCAGTGAAACAGTAAAGTCCTCTTCTTAAATGCAAACGTTTTTTCAAGGTCATGAGTATTGATCAATAGCATGGGCCAAAGAGACACTTCCACTAAACCAACTTCTAAATATTTTTTTTCTGTTCATGAGAGAGTATCAGATTTTTGAAGTCCTGCAAGAGAAGAGTCAAATTGCTAATGAGCATCTTTCTGTTGTATCATGTTGAAATGTAATGTGCTGGGCAATGAAAATTGAGGACATGATTCCTGGACAGGAAGCCTTAAGGTGCTGTATTTCCCTGCTCTAGACTTCTCTGGGGTCCATCATGATGTCACAAAACTGATCTGCATCTATAATTTGAAAGAAGTGATATACATATCTTGGGTATTCACAAGCAACGCTGCTCAGTGAGGCAATAGTGAACCTCCATGCTCTCTGCATTTTTAAGGAAAAGTCATTGGAGAAGTAGTGTTTGTCTTAGCCTCATTGTAGCCAAATAACATCTAGGCAACAAGAACATATAGCCACTGCAGAAATGTACCTTTGAAAGTCACAAACCCATGGTGAACTCAGACCAATGCAATTTTCTTATGAAAGAATGGCCCTAAAAAAAATGATGAGACAAAATTATAGCTAGACTACGAGTCTAGAACTTACCATATTGGATCTTCAGTAAGAACTGTAGTTGCAGTGTGCTGTTTATGTCTTGGACACTTGTTTAGCATTGGAAAGCTATCAGGCTGTCTAGATGGATCATTTCCTTTAGGTAACAAAACACAACTATGTGTCATATCTTCAAAAACAAAAAAAAAAGAAAGTAACACTACACAAGTAAAGTTTTTGTGATTTATGCTGAATTGTGAAGATTTTTTTTCAGTATGTTTAACATTCTAACTGAATGCATAGAAAGATATTTTCTAATTCTAAACAAATAAGCATTTGAATTTTAAGTATTAACAATTATTAAAAAACAATTAGTGGTCAACAGAACTAAAACAAACTATTGAGAAGAAAGGGTTAGTAGGAGGTTTTGTACTGCAATCATCCTACGTGGCAAAACAGGCTTATGGTTCCTCAAGGACTGTTTAGTCCTATAAAGGTTTTCACAGTAGCAGAACACATAGTATTAGTTACAGATTTATTTGAAACTCAGTTCAGCTGGTGGAACTTATTTCCCCATTTTTTTTTTTTTTTNAATGTCTATAGGGTCTCCTTGTCCAAAATTACTATGGTGACAAAACAGATCTCTGAGCATAAAAGCATATCCATAGCAACCCAACAGAACAGAAGCTTACAATGTTCAGCATTGAATTTCTATTCAAGGCTGACACCATGGGAATGGGTTAACATATGCATGTAAAAGTATAGGCTCTGGTAAGAGTAGCAAAGAAGTCCTCAGATCTTAGCGCTGCAGAAGGAAGAAGATGTCTCGTTAGCAGTTCTCGTTAAAGTCTGCTGGAATGCAGAAATGTAACAAAATCCATTAATAACTGTACTTGCAAAGAAAAGATGACTTAGCGTGTTTTATTTCTTTGTATTTCTCATGCTGGAGCCAGAAGCAAAGAGAAGACTGTATCCATAGAGTCACAGATTTTAGCCTTAAATTGGTCTCTATCAGACATGAAATCTGTTTTACTATATAATACAGAGCATACCCACCTATTCTCCTGCTAAGAGTTGCTGTGGGGATAGCTATTTTCTTATTTTCTGCCACTTTCAAAAAGAAGGTTATCAAGCCTGGTATCCTTGGTTGAAGTAGTACGTGTATCAGTTTTGGAAAAATGGAGAAGAGAGAAACAATGTCAATGAAACTATTTACCTGGCCCCCCATCTTGTGATTTCAGCTTCCCATTCTTGTTCTCTGTTAACAGACTCCTTTTTGCTTCTGCCTTGACTTGCCTGAACAGCACTTCTCAGTGCCACTGATTTTCATCATGTGGCTAAGAGCTGGCTGGCAATTGCAGAATGTCGATAATTATGTCCTACTCCCAGGGGTAGCTTAAAAAAAGTGGGGTTGTGAAAGTTTCTATTTTCTTCCCCTTTTCTTTTCCTCTTTCTGCTGAAAACTTTCTGAACTAAGTATGTCCAGTCCCAGAGGGACTATTTCTCAAAAAATGTAATATAGATAATTCATCAAGTTGAAATAGAATAGCATAATAAAACTGGGGGAATAATATTCTATAATAGAATGCAGGAAAAGCAGTGACATGGTGACATTATTCATATAGACAGGCACTAGTGAGATGGAAGTTTAAAAAGCTGTCTCTTGCTGTAGGCATGTTTTACTTTGCTGTTCAGTACAGTTTTCCAGTGTTTTTGTTGTTGTTGCAGAAGAACAATTACAAAAATAGCCATTAGGATCATGGGATAAAAAGAAATCTTTTTTTTTCCCCTCTGAGAGACTTATGACACTTCACCTGGAACAGGATCAGTCAGGCTATGTACATAACTAATTTTCTCTCCATTGCAACTGTGTTTTATTTTAGTACTGGTGGGTTCCTGCAAGGGCGGCTGTGCATGTGTGTAGGCTGTAGTGATTTTAAAAAAAAATTAGTTTTTTATTCCTTCAGGTGCCTAGGTTCTCACTTTGCTCTTATTTGGCACTTGCGATCCTGTGCTGTTGTCCTCCCAGCCCCTTGATTTCTAGCAATGGTTCCAAGTTCCTTTATCAGGTTTTTGTCAATGCATAGCCCAGTATTTCCTCCAAAGAAGATATTTTCCATTTGCTTCTGTCATTTTCATTCACTCTGTGTGACAAGTGTGGCAATGGGCAAAGTCTTACCATCACTTGCTCAGCCTCCTGCATTAATGTAGCTGTAGATGTTTATGGCTGCCAGACAGCCCACTCTTGCTCCATTCATTTTTCATCCTTGTTTATGTCCTGGATAAATGATGGCAGAAGACCTCTGAACTCACTTATTGCATTTGTTCCCCCCCTCACGCCCTCAGAATCCTCTTTGAAGACAGAATATTATGATCCGACATGCTTGCAATTTTATATTTTAAGCAGTTTTAGAAAGCACTGTGTTTGAATTTTCCTATTTCTGTTGTTACTAGTAATCTTTAACCTTTTTTTAAACTACTTCATTTTGCTAAGAAAGTTGGAAGTTTTACTCTTCCTAGCTTGAGGGCTTTCCCTCCATTTCTCTCTGTCTCTCTCTTTTTTTTTTTTTTTTTGCTATTGAGAAAGTGGGAAGAGAAAAACAGAAAATAACACTTTAAAGTTTTGAGCACCCTCTCTACACCCCCTGCAAAGGGTCTGAGAGCCCAGAAAGACAGCTCTGTTATTTCTGTGAAGATTTGTTTTCCATTTGATCTGGCTAAGATTAGTCAGGGTGAGCAAAAGGTGCTTGAGAAGTAAAACAAAAGTTAAACCATGCTTTTATGTGAGCTTTATTTTTTTCCTTGAGGATTTCTTTTCTTTCATATTATGAAGGACCGATACTGCTGTCAACTATAAAAGATTAGATCTTGTGGTGCAGTGTGCCAGGGTTTATGAGATCAGGCAGGGCATGGTGAGGGTTTTCTGGTTGCATTTTGTCTTCATAAATTCATAGCATTGGCTTTCTGTGCTTGGCTTGAACAATGAGGTCTCACAGCTTTCAGTGCAATCTTTCTAGTAGCAGAACAGTCTACCTCTCCAGTATTCTTCTGTTTCCCAGCTCACAGTTTCAGGCGAAAAACGAGTTCCTTAAAAGATCTATGATCTCTCCTGGTTATCTTTTCTTTACTGGAATTCAACTCCAAGGATTTGTCAATTTTGGTTTTGTTCAGTTATGGAAAAGCAAAGTTAATTCCAGGTTCAATGTGATAGCATTTCTCTGCTTGGAAATAATTAATCTTTGATCAGTACTATGTTAAAGGATACAATCCAGACACATCAGGCTGCCTTCTACTAGTTTTACTGAGTCTCCTCACCCTACTTGAAATGAACTTAAGGGACTTATGAATGTTTCTGCATACAGGGTGCATCTTTCACAGAGAGTCTTGTTTGTGTAAAGGGAGCAGAATGATAATAAAATTATGTTGTCTTAATCTATAACAGTAATCACAAATGAACGATAATATCAATGTATGGTGATAAAATTCTGTGAGGAGATGGGAAGTGAATGTTGCCCTCTATTCATCATGTAGACTCCTTTTCTTGAAATGAAGTAATCACTTTGTATGGATGGACAAGGTTAGGGAATGACTTAATGACACTGTAAACCAGAAGGCATCCATGCCTGTGAAATGATGACCCTTTTCTAAGACATTTACAAACATTAACTACTAACCGCTCATGATGACCCTTTGAGATGCTCTCATCTGTGTTTGACAGACCGGGAGGCAAATAAGAGACTATGAAAGAATGGAGAAAAGGTCAGACAGTGAAATCTGTGAAATCACGTACATCCCTGGTCTAGCTTTGTAAGTCAATGACCTTCCCTATGCCCTTCAAAGAAATCTGTAGTTGTTTTTCTTGTATCTTCAATGTTTCATTCAACATAGTGTAAGACCATGAATAATGAAGTTTACACTACACAGGCAGGGCAGCTATTGATTTACAGAAGGTATGTCTCCCTTATTAATCTGTAAATATCATGCAAATATATGCATGACAAGAAATTAAATCAATGCCTGTCACTTCTCCTTTCAGTCTGCATGCTTTTATGAGTATAAATTTGACATAAATACTAGTTTACAGAAATGTACTTGCTGAGAAAGCAATGATTTGCACTGGTGTGCAAATCACTCATGAGCTGAGAGTTTTTGAAAACAGCGTGTGTAACCTGGACTATCTGTTGCTTGATTGCCATTTTATAGATGATCTTAGATCCATTCATTATACAGGTTAAGTGTTAAATTGTAATTGCTTGCTTTTAAGTTTTTAGATAGTGTGATTCTGAGGCCCGGGACTGGACCACAAAACTGAGTAAGAAACATAGAAATATGGCAAGCACCTTCCCATTTCTCAGCTGTACAATCATTAAAGTCCAAGAGATAAACAGTGTTATCTTCAAATGAGTGTCTGAATCCTAAGCTTGAAAGTATAAAAAAGTTGTTATAATTGAAAGCTTGTGAATGGAAAAAACCCCAGTAGCACCCTCTTTTCCTGAAGCATGAAGACTATGCCCTAATTCCTACTTCAAATCTCCAGCAACTGCAATATGAATTGAGGCATTCACATACCACTCTCTGCTTGGCATGGGAATACGTCCTGCCTTACCTTATGGGGCCTAGGAGTTCTCAGCATTTCTCCAAAGTTGCTCCTTTCTCAGAACTAAAATTCGTAGACTGATGTTGGAGAGGAAACTCTTAGGAATTTACTCTTCCCAGATGACAAAAAGGTAGTTTCCTAAACCTGAGAAGAATTACTTAGATAATTTACAGGTATGTAGAGAAACAAAGTGTACTCCTTTGGTTAACAGTTAAAGGCAAAAGTGCAATGAGAATCAGCGAGCTCTAAGCAGATCTTTACGGACAAATGACAGAAGGGGCAAAAGTCCTGAGGCTGAAGGATGGTGCAGAGTAGAGGAGGATGGAGATAGGCTTCTAACAGTGCTGTATGGCAAGAAGATACAGGACAGCAAGCATGAGCTGAAATGAGAGACCTAGATTAGGAAAAAAAAATTTAAAAAAAGGAATAATAAAAACAATAAATAAAATAGGAATTTAAAATAAATATAGCTCAAAGGAAAGGACATGAAAGCAACTAAAAAGAAGAGCAGGTTCCTCAGAAAAGTTGCTTGGAAAGGTGGTGCAGTCTCTGTCCTTGGAAGTTTTCAAGTCCCAGCTAGATAAAATCCTGAGGAATTCCTTAACTGAGGATGCTTTAAGCATGAGTATGGACTAGAAGCTTCCGGAGGTCCCTTCACACCCTAATTATCCTATGATACTGCTATCTGCACAGATATTAACAGCAGCCCAAACCGGAGAAAATTACTCCTTATGTGGAATGTTGGTGACTTTTTATATGCTGAGAAGAGAATTACTTGCCATCTGAATCTTGTAATAACAGTGATGATGACAATGATAAATATTATAATGAGGAAAAGGAAAAACTCACCTAATTTTTAAGGTCTTGAGGACAGTCTCTGTCTGGAAAGGGAGAAGAACTAAACATTAGGGTCTAAGGGGGAGACATGCTGAACATTGGGCTTTGGATGGAATTCCATGATAAAAAGAGAGTTTATGACCTTGGGAAGAAGACGCAGGAAGCTCAGGAGGGTTATAAGGATTTCATGAGGTTATGCAGGGAGAAAATTAGAAGGGCCAAAGCCCAATTAGAACTTAATCTGACCACTGAAATGAGACAATAAAAAATATTTCTATAAATACATCAGCAATAGGAGTACTAAGGAGAATTTCTGTCCTTGACTGGATGTGGGGGAACACATAGTGACAAAGGATGAGAAAAAAAGCTGAAGTACTTAATGCCTTTTTTGCTTCAGCCTTTAATAGCAAGACCAATTGTTCTCTAGGTACCAGCCCCCTGAGCTGGGATGGGGAGCCGAATGAAGCCCCAAAGATGCAAGTGGAAATGATCAGTGCTCTGCTGTACCACCTAAACATGCACAAGTCTGTGGGGCTAGATGACATCCACCCAAGAGTTCTGAGGAAGCTGACAGAAGTGCTTACTCTGTCACTTTCCATCATTTAACCCACAGTCCTGGTTAACCAGGGATATTCCAGGTGATTGCAGGTTACCCATTGTGACACCCATCTATGGTAAGTGCTGGAAGATCATTCTGCTTGTCCTCATGTGGCCCGTGTAGGACAACCAGGGGATCAGACCAGCATGGGTTCGTGAAAGACAGGTCCTGCTTGACCAACTTGATCTCCTTTTAGGACCAACTGCCCCCCCTAGTCAAGGGAAAAAGCTGTGGATGTTGTTTACTTGGACTTTAGTAAAGCCTTTGACACTGTTTTCCACAGCATTCTCCTGGTGAAACTCATGTCTGCTCAGGATCAGGTGATGGGCGGTAACAGAGACACAGAATCATGGAATATGCTGAGTTGGAAGGGAACCACAAGGATCATCCGACCTGTAGACCTGCAAAGGACCATCCCTAAGAGTCCCAAGAGTATTGTCCAAATGCTTCTTGAACTCTGTGAGGTTTGGTGCTGTGACCACTTCCTTGGGGAACCTGTTCCAGAGCCTAGCCACCCTCTGGGTGAAGAACCTCTTTCTAATATCCATCCTAAACCTCCCCTGACAACTCATGCCATTCCCCTAGGTTCTGTAAACATCTATAAAGAATTCTAGAAGGAAATATTTTGAAGGTTCTATCTTTGCTCTTTTTTTTTTCTGGGTAACTTTGCACATTTCACTGTTTTCAGAATACCTGATAATTCTGTGATAGGGTGGGGCACTGAGAATCCGTGAACAGTGTCTGAGTAATAACTTCATTACTTTAGTGGTAGTATTTATAGCATTTTACTTACTGATATATTAGGAGAACCAACTTTTCCCATATCTGAACATGTTTGAGTTCAAGCAGGATCTGATACTTGGTTTTTTGGAAGAAAATTAATGTTTCTTCTAGATAGTTGTAATAGAATATCTGTTAAAAGAGGGCATTGAATCATCATCACATGAGCAAATTGAAGACAATTGTTCTTAAGAAATGAATTGGTTTACTTCTCTAAGTTGTTTTTTTTCTCTCATGTCAAAATCAGTTTCCATCTTAGCATCTTTACATATCCTGAAATAAGCAAACAAGTGAGACAAAAAAGTACTGAACTGAAGATTGTAGCCTGGGAATTTTCTGTATTACCATGAGGTGGAAGTGTTGTAAGAAAAGAAAAATTAAATACATTTTTTTAAAGCACAGCTTTGAGGACTCCAGAGGTTCAGTTAAGCACTCAGCACAAACATTTGCAGGTTTGAATTTCAGGCTTCCTTAATGCAATGACCCCGTTTCAATACAAATTGGTCTCTGTACTCAGCTGGTTGTAGGTTAGTTAAAATCAACCTCTTTCTGCTCAGAGTCCCACTTCAAAAATTCCTTCAGAAGTTTTTACACTGAATACATTTCCACCTGTCAATTCACATGAACCAATGGATGTCTTTCAGGCACAAAAAGCCGTCTGAACTAACTGTTGACGGAATTTCATGACTCACTGAAGCCCAGAGCTATGTGAAACTGCCTTTAATTTCTAAAAATCAATAATACGTTTAAGCTGTGTGCGCCTCTGATAGTCTTATCCTAGTGGAGAAGCGAATGTACTTAATATAAAAGGTGAAAATAGATTTTCCTTCAATTTTAGGCTGAAGTAGTGTTTCTGAATATAGCTCTGATAACAAAGCTCAGTTGTTGGGCTTAAGGGAAACAGCTGTGTAACACATTGCAGGCATCTGTGCCTGCTGCAATGGAAGAGAAAGAGAAACTCTGCTGGCAGGGATTTCAAAACTAAAACTAAGACTTACTGGAGTAGAATCACTTCCCATGGGCTGATAATGCCCTGAAATCTGTTTGTTTTAAACATTGCCTCTCTTTTTCCTGGTGATACATGGAGCCCACTGTATGCCATAGTCATTTAATGGCATGTGATTCACAACACAATTTCCTTCCTACTGCAAGTCTTCTGTGTCAGTCAGAGAAAAGGAGTAACATCTATCCCTGGATCTGTATTGTCTTGTTTATCCCACTTTGGAAAGCTACAAAATGTCCTGAATAATACAGATTGAATGATAAGTGTTTCCTATCTTTTCTTTTTTTTCCTGATACTCTGAGCTTCTCATGTAAACCCAGCAGAAAAAAAGTAAATATGTTTATGTTATTGATGTTCTATGCTCCCTGCAATGAAAAAATACAGCAAGAAACATATATATATATATAGATAGATAGATAGATAGATATAGATATAGACATGTCACATTTCAGAAGTCTGCATTTGCAGTGTTCATTCCTCAGCTAAAGAAATGCAACACATTCTTGGTGTGTTCCCCTTTTTGGTTTCTTGCAACAGTGAGAATTAACATCCCTGTGGGCTGCACTCATAGAATAACTTTGTCCTTGGCTATCTCCATGGTAATTTTCAGCCTTTGGTTAGACCTCCCTTAAACCATCCTTCTTGGTTTGATACCAAAACGAGGTTCTCAATTTACCACATTGTTAGTATTTACTTTTGGCTGCCAATACCTTTAACACTATTAATTGATTTACCACTAATTTTTCATTACCAGAGGAGTGCTAAAAGATCACATAAGTGCACTGTACAAGTGAGTTGTGTCTCTCCTTTAGTATCACCTCTAGACACTGTGGAGGATCTCAGCCTGTCTGTAGCATGCACCTTTGGTAATTAGAATGAGAATAATGCAAATAGCAAAACCTGATGATACAACACAAAAGTGTCACTATTCCAAGGTATTTTTTTAAGTCATCAAACCAGTTGACATAAAATAATTGCAGAAACCATGAAAAATGAATGAAGCTAAGCATTGTAGGGGAGTTTTTTAAAATTATGTTTGTCTTTATCTGATCTCTAGATGTCACAAAAAGAACAATGCTGCTGTAGCAAAAGAGAACTTGTGTTTGCTATACGGAAGATGCTGTCCAGTTTTGACTAGAGTCCTGTGAATATATGTTTGCAAAGGAGTCACAGAAATTCAGAACCTGCTGAAAGAGTCAGCTGATAAAACTGGTTTGGTGCAGAGTTAATTTCATTACTCCGTTAATCTTATTTCTTAGCTTGTTTAAAAGAAGCAAATTTGCAAATGACTGAGTTCTGCAGGAAGATAATTTTATGGGGCATTTTTGCTCAGAAGTAGGCGTTTTGCAGATGAAAGCATATGATGTTGGAATTCTCCCTGTCTGTCATCAGGAATCGGTGATGCCAACCCACTCCAGCCCTCATATGCTATGGCACTTTATGTAGAGTTTCTGCCTATTAATAATGCATTTCTTTTTTTTTTTTTTACAGAAGAATTCTAAAAGAAGTCAGACATGAAAATCTAGTTACTGGATCACAGG
>VWZG01010140.1:129773-195370 GCA_013396735.1 Grallaria varia
CAGGTAGATTAATAACTACTCTGCAATACTCACCAGCCTCTAATAACCACTAACGCTCAAGAGGTTTGACCAAGATAATCACTTTCTCAGGGGCCTCTAAAAGCACATAATCAAGAGCTGTACATAATTTTGTGTAGACAAAATACTAAAGACACTTTCTTTAGGATTCTAGGATCTGCCTTACAACAAAGCAGCTAAAAAATAGAGCTGTGACTCTTCAAAAGCTCTGGACTGTGTGATAGTCAAAGGTTCTGAGGGGTTTCTACATCACTTCCCCATCGTTTGAAAGAAGGAGCAATTTTAATCATGGAAATGCTTCATGGACCCTTCAGATCTGATAATTTAATACTATATTTTGCCTACTGGTTCAGTCACGTTTTTTACAGCAGTTAAAAACAAAAACCAACCAACAAACAAAATTCTCACAGTCGTGTTCTTGACATAATATCAGACCTTTCCTCTTCTACTGAAGTAGGAAAATGCAGGTAGGTATCATAGGAGGTATTGTAGCTTATTCAGATAGGAGATTACAAAGCCAGTTGCTCAGATTCTTTGTAAAAGTTGTCACAATTTGATGTGTTGGGTAGTTTGGGTCTGCAGTTCTGTATGCTATTTTAGTCTCCTCAGGACTGGGTAACGTTCTCATGATATAGTGGCAAATTTCTGCTATTCAGCCCCTTCACATAAAAACAAAGCACTGAGATGCATTAAGTGTATCTGAATTAATAAAACCAGCATATTTTATGGACATGTCTAGTGCTTCACTTATCATTGAAGATTCCAGATGCTGTGAGAGTTATAGTATGTCCAATTTAAACTTGTTCTTAAGAGGAGAATTTGTTTTCTTATATAGGTATTTAATCATGGCAAATTGATTATGGGATTATTTTCTGTCTTTTCCAGTTAGCTAAGTCTTACCACTATCACTGCTTCTCAGAACTGTAACATAAGGTGCACTTGCAGATTCTGCTGTTCATGAGGAGAATTGATTTCACCTGTGTCTTCTGATTCTTAAAAGCAATATGCATTCTTTATTATCTATTCTCTTACTTGCCAGTAAAAATTTTCATTTATGCTTTTTTTTTTTTTTGAAATGCTACAATAAGTCACCGAGACTATGTTTTGATTGGAAACACTACATACGTAGAGAGTATTCTGTTGAAAAAGCAACACCTTTACCTTTTCCTCCATTCTTAAGGAATGTACCTCTGTCTGCAACAATGTCTGATAGATGGAATATTGTGATTGTCATTAGTTATTTCAGTTACTGGTATCAGAATGACTCATAATTATCTGGAATTACAGAGCTATTCAGTTCATGTATTAAACAGAGAGTATTTGAACATGTATCAAGTTTCAACAAAATCAGTAAATTTGACAGTTTTCTTTATGAATTAGAATCATATATCAAAGAATATCAGTGTTGTTTTGTGAGATTTAACGGTTATGATTTTTAAACAGCTCTTATGTATTTTGTCTTGAAAACAACTCCAAATGCAAATACACTTTTTCTATTAAGTTAAAAAAAAATCCTCTTTGCCCTTGGCCTGGATATTCGGAATACATGAGGATTCATCCACAACGAAGTCACCTTCTTCCTGTAAGAGAATGACTTTCTGCAAGTCTTGGCTAACTTGCTTTCACAGTTTTTGTACCTATTGAAACTGAGACTGAATAACAAAGACAGAGAATAATAACCATACACAGAATTCCAGCGGTGATAAAACATGCAAGGTTAACTTCAGACCATTTGCCTATATAGTTTTGTCTTTAGTGGTCTTAAATTCATCTATACTCCAGTAAGATCCTTTATCCTGAGGAAATCTCTGTTAGAAGACACTGACGTAGTTAAAGAGGGCCATCACAACCACCTGTGATTCGTAAAGCAATATGGAGTGCAAATATCACCGTTAGTGTGAAAGAGGTAGAGCTATTTTCTAACTTTGTGGTAAAACTGATAGCAAAGGAGCAGTTACATAATTATTGCCTCATAATGTATTTCCACATTGGATAAAGTAGCCATATTATGTGTCCACCTTTGGAAAAATAAATGACTTTAAGTAAAATGGATTATCTGCCTCCTATACTGATTTCAGTGGCACTGCTTGCAAAAGACATTGCTAATTAGCATGAGAAAGGGTGACAGAATCAAGCAAAAACCTACAGTGCCCATGAAATTATTAGGTCATTTTGCATCTTGAAGAGCAAGACTCTCCATTCAAGGGAGATTGGATTTTAAATTCCCTCTGTTATTTATAGTCACTCTTTTCACAGTATGGTGGGTTTGAAACAAATGCTTATTTAAAAAAAAAATCACGGAGAGTCAGTACACAATCTGACATAAGTAACTCCCAATTAAAATAAACAGGACCCTGAGTAGGAGGAGAAGAAATTCAAAGAGGAGCAACTTAAAAAAAACACATGAAATGACACTTTAAAGCAGCCATATACTAGTGCAATTAAAATTACTAACCCAAAATTCACATTCTGCTAAGGGAAATATAGTCATTTAAGAGATCAGATAATTTTGAGTCATATTAATAGTGTCACACGGTCATGAACCATTCCCTTATCTAATATAGTAACACTCTTGCAATATGGAACACATTTGCCTTTTTAATTACTTAGCTGTTAAAAAAAATTACACTTTTATCCCCAGTGGATGGTTAACAAATTGTGATTTTTGCTTTGCTTCATTAGAATTGGGTAAACGTGACCTTGACATACTTCTTGGAGCTTCATCAAATGCATTCATGGCAGAGGAAGGAGTTAATGACTGTGCCTTGCTGTGTGAATTCTCCAGCATCCTATAGAACCTTACAACTGCCAGATACCTTTTTTCCCACTGGCTCTGCCTGTTATTGATGCCTTTTAACTTTCCTACTTTTGCATTTTATGTGGCAAGTCTAGTTTGGGCACAGTAAAGAAAAAGGTATTATGAAAATAAGCTAAATATGTTTTCAAAACTCAATCTGTATCTGCCTTGTGACAAAATAATCTGAACCCAGAGCATTCTTCTCAAATTTCTGCCTGGAGGTGGTACTTAAGAATACAAATTGCCAAAATAAAACCCCAAATGTCTTAGGATTAGGTGGTTTATGACTTCCACAATTTGCATAGCCCTTTCCTATTGCAATCTGAATAGCAGCAGAAGAAAAAAAAGCCATGCCCACCTATTATAGAACCATATATACCCAGAAAAAAATCCAGTTCATGTAATTGTCTCCTTAGAAATGCCGCTTAGGAGTGAGGCTTTTAACTCTGCATAAACCCAGGCAGTGAGAACTATGGGACCATCCAAACAGAATATGATCCTAGTGATTGTATGTGAATGTGCAATGCCATGGGCTTTCTGGGGCAGTAAAAGATTCTCTTTACTGCAATACGTATTCAAGTTACCCTTTGACAGGGCTAGAAAGGGTTCTCCTTGTCTGATGACACAGAACCATCCCCCAGCTGCCTCCCCCAGGCTCTCCTGCTGGCTTCAGGAAGGAGCACATCAGGTCAGTACAAGCCCTGTTCACCTTACATTGACATTCACAGCATACATGGATTTTAGAATGTGCCACAGTTTATAAGCATCCACATTTTAAAAATAGAGGCTGCTATATTTCTGCCTTCAGATGTTTTTTGGGAGACATGCACACCACCCACATGCTCTGTGTCATACTGAAAAGATTTAGTGAAGACGCAGCTCCCACTGGGGCACATGGTACAGGCTTTATGAGGTGGTTCTTATTTAAAGAAGGACAGGCATATTTTGCCACGGTGAGTTAAGATAAAACAAAATAAGCAACTGCTTTGATTTCACTAAAAATTAATGCACTGCCTCTTGAGTACTGTTTAATTGAACTGGTGATCTTCTGTAAAAATTTCAGGATACAGTTGGAGTGACTTCTAATAAAGAGACTGTTGGACCCTAAGCAGTCTTAATTCGGTTTGACAGCTAACAATAGGCAACTGCCCCTATTACAGGCATGTGATTTAGTCTTCTCTTTAGCCTATGAATTCACCTCAAACAAACCCAAGCTGTGTAAGTTCTGTGGTAGAATTTGTGCTGGGCCATTTCCATCTGTACCTGTCAGCAGCTCTAATTCTGTTTGCACTGGCTGCTTGTGGCAAACTTCTTTGTATACAGTTTTTATTTTTTCTCATTATGGAGGATGGGCTTATCCTCTTCACCAGGCTATTTTAGTGGTCTGTAGCACACCCCATTATTAGACTCTCATGACCTTCATTAACACATAGATCTGTATACCAGTAAGTGCAGAACCTGCTGCTCGGAGTCCTCATATACTCCATGAGAAATGCTTTCTGTTTCATGTGGCACACCGTATCACGCACTCACACCCTTTTTTGCCCAGATCTGCCCCAGCAATTTTACATTTTTATCGTAAGAATTGTTCTTTTTAGTTTTAGTGTTGCCAGTTAAATCGCATCTCCTCATCCACAGGAATTTCCATTTCACTCTTCTTGTTATCCTGGCATTTGGTTTCTAAGAGGCCAAACAATTTCTTGAGTCTGGTGTCTTTATAGTTCTGCTGGTTGGTAATAAATTGATTATGACTTTATGTCCCTTTGCAGCCCTCTCCCCATGTGCTATCTGTCTTCCAGCTAGCCTCCAGCTAGGGCTGTACTGCTCACATATATGATGCAAGCTGGGTAGCTCATGCAGGCCCACCATGCGCACTTTCTTTTCTGCTCCATAAAGAAAATAAAACATAATGAAGGTGAGTCACAGCTGCTGTCTCCCCAGTTGTAATTTATACTGACTAGTTTAGAGCTATTCTTGCAGAGAAAAGACCAAAATATCTTCTGTAAATATCTTCCGCAGATCCCCTGGTGTCCCATTCTTAATAAAAAGGGAATTAATTCCCCAGATTAATATTTATTAAGTTAAAAAAAATCCAAATAAAACACTCCCATGTAATAACAATGCTTGTTTTAGGGTTTCTAAGATGTTCAAGTGTTCTGAAGTCTCATTTTCCAACTTTCCCTTGCAACAGAAAGAGCTGGAAATATGGTTTTTGTTAGTTTGTTTGGGATTTTTTTTAATAATGAAAAGTGAGGCTTCCATTTCAGGAACTAGAGCTTGAAGAAAAATACTGTTATCAGGAGAAAAATAGCAACCATGTGGGACCTGGCAACATGGCTGTCTCATGTGCATCTCAGGAGTCTTGGCAATCACATCCCAGCTTCTTGTCCTGAAGAGTTTGCTGGCTGACCAGAACAGACTTCAAATTCAGTGTAGAACCTGGTGGCTTGGTGAAACTCATTCAGCTTGGTAAGTTCCTCCCTGGGATGGTCTGGAACCACACATGTACTCCAAATAAAGCTATTAAATATGTTCATTTTCAAACTCTGAACTGCAATTCTTGATTTTGGATCTGAATTTCAGGCGTGGTTTGTATGTCCAAACTGGTTTAAGTCATAGTCCTAGAAATAAACAGTTCTAAATCTATGAGGAAGGGAAAGACATATTTGAAATGCAAATGCAAATACTGTCATTCCAACTCTCCCTAATGGAAATTCAGTCCCTGCAGTAAAACTCCATAGTTTCAATGCTGACAAAGAGAGTTTCTTCATGAATCACTGGCAACTATTCCCCCTAGAAGGATGTTGGTTCAGCAGCAAGAGAAAGTGACTGCCCTGCCCAGCTTCTCCTGAACTCTCCTTACCATGATAGCACAACTTCATTATCTCCTAGCATTTTTCTTGTCTATTTCAGTTTTAGGAAGTTCTTTACTGTGGCCAAGCCAAATATGTTACCGCTGCTGAACGCCTGGTTCTGATCCCAACAAACTTGCATGCAGATTACCCACGGAAATGTGAGAGCTGACTGACTCAGAAACACACAAAGGCTGATTTTCTCTGCTTAGCGACAGTGGAGCTGAAGGAAACCGATAGGCAGAACGCAGGTTGTAGGCTTGGGATGTTTTTATTGTGCTGGGTACCTGTAGCTATTACTTTGACAGCTGAGGGTTCTCAGCCATTCTGAAAATGAGCCCCAAAGCTTCTGCCCTCAGCAAGCTTTTATTGCTTTAGCTCTGACTGATGGGTTCAGGGAACTGGAGCCTAAAGATAAGTCTTTAATGGATCACTAAATTGTGACTGCCAAGCATATTATTGTGTATGGGTTTTACAAATTGTGCTACCTAGAAGACAGTGTGTTTCAGGAGTGAAATTTTTA
The DNA here is from genome assembly GCA_013396735.1 of Grallaria varia. Taxonomy (NCBI): domain Eukaryota; kingdom Metazoa; phylum Chordata; class Aves; order Passeriformes; family Formicariidae; genus Grallaria; species Grallaria varia. Next base: position 135,964 of record VWZG01010140.1, read on the forward strand.
CTGGAGGGAAAACAAAAGAACAGCATTTTCAGTGGTGGTTTTAATGGCTGATTTGTTCAGAATGCTACTTGCTGCTGTCTCCTCTCATTATTCAGCCTTCACTTCAACATCTCTCCTTTCTGCCATATACATGCTGAAGTTACTAAGAAGGCCATTTTATTACTCGCATTATTTTGCAACTTTAAGATTTTTTTTTTTCTGAAGTCATCAGCACTAAAAAGAGTACAGATAAATTACTTACAAAAAGGAATATTCGCAGATGACATATAAGAGTATTATTCTTCTTTATGTGTATTTTGAGCATCTTTTTGAAGAGATAACTTGGACATTGAAATAGTGGCCTCTTCTTTTGTCACTGTCATCTTCATAAATGTTTAACGTGCAATATTTAATGGCTTACTGTGTCTTTTCTGCACTGGGGTGACACTCATAAAGACAGTTCTCACAGAATGTTTGTAAATAATTTATCTGGACATGGAACCTGTATTTATAACAATATTAGCGTCCAATACCTATTTTTGTGTTGAACATGTATTGAATTGCCTTTGGTAAGGATTGGGAACAATTTAGTCTGCAATACCATCTTGGATATTGCCTGTCTGTGAATTGCTGCTATTGTTATATATGAACAAACTTGGAAAAAATACATACCTAAAGAACTCACAGTCACTAACCTCTATGCTAACATGTCTGTTTAAAGGTTCAGAGATGGTTTGTCATGTTTGGAGCAGGTTTTTTTATTATTTTTTTTGAGTTAGAGTATTTCTTTGTCATTGTTTTTAGGAACTAATTTGTATATCGAAGGTCTATTTAGTTTTGTGTGATTTATTCCTGATGCAAACTTGTAGTCATAAGAAAACAGTTTCAGAATTCAGAAATGTGGAAGAATTTGAGAATTGAATGAGAAAATGCTGGTAAAAATGTGAAAATGTAAAAGACAACTGTTTCTCAAAAACATTAGGTAATCAGAAATCAGCATTTAGTAATAAAGCAAAAATTAAAAATTGTAAACTAATACCCATTTTGAGATGAAATACAAATGACAGGTATATATAATGAAACACAGGTCAAATTTTGTTCTACAGGACAACATATTACAGATTTTGGCTTTAAATAGACATTAAGCTGACATATTAGCTAAAGAAAGAGGAATATTTTGCTTCAGGACTTGAAAATACGTCACTTTTGTGTTGTTAATGGTGATGTGAACTTGGATCAAAGAAAAAATCAGAATGTTACACAGTCACATTTTGTTAATCCAACAAAATGCTGAAGAGAATAACAGACATTTTCAAGGGTAGTATAGTAGACTTCTGGATACCTTCGATGAATTCTAGTTTTATTTTTCTTGGTTAAGCATTTTGTGATCACTACAAAGCCCTCATGGCAATGAAAAGTGCAGAGTGAACTGAGAGTCTGAAATGAAAATCATTAGTTTGCCTGGGATGTCTCCAAGGGAACACCGAGATACTGAGGTTTGCAATGTATTATCCCTCAAATTACAACATTTGTGTATAACAGAAGAGTACTAAGTCCGATTTATCACCAAGAAAATGAATCAAACCTTATTGAATAAGCAGTGATGGACAAATACATCCTATACAACAATCATTTTACTTCTTTATATTGTGCTTTTATTATTAAGTGAGCTGGGTTATGTTTTGTCTTCTGTGTCAAAGCTCCACAATTATAAGATGCTGTTTTAACTGAGGTAAAGACTTTAAAAAGGAAATGTTGTTGTTCCATGCTGTTGCTGACAACAGGGAATAGTAGCAGACTTTGAAATCTCTGTCTCTTTCAAATAGTTTTTTTCATTATTTCTGTCTTCTGAGGTAGAATAAAGCATATTTTTGGTGCTGAGATTTCAGAATACCACCTCATATTACATAGGGGGTCATGAAGCATGGATAAAGGAAGAAACTCTCTTTTTAGGCAGCCTTAGAGAGGTCAAAATGTTAGTGGTCTCTCACTAAATGATACATCTGGCTATTGCAATACTGATTTAGTCAGTTTAAGTTCTCCCCAGCTTCACACACAATATATACAGACAGATGGAAGACTAAAATTACATTAAAGTCAATACTGGAGAGTGCAAACTGGGAGTACCAGAGAGCGAGTCTTTTGTGAAACTGTACTCCTTTGTTTTCCCCTAAACTGTTTTAATGGTGTTGTTGCCTTTATAGCTTTAACACTGTTAGTACAGGCAGTTTCATTCCTGGAATGGACAGACAAGGTCTCAAAGTGCCTAGTCAGCAAATTATTTATGTATCCTTCTGAGGACACATAAACCTGAAACATGATATGTGTTGTGTGCATACCTGGCTTCTACAGACAACAGGAATGAAAGCTAATGCTTATCTAGAAAAGTGTAGGGTAATACTGAATGCAAATAGCCTCCATCTAAAGGAGGTATTTTGAAACCTGCTCTACATTCTCTGTCCTGCGAGGAAGTTTAGACTTATATAAGAACTACTAACAAAGACAGAAGAGAAGGAGGGATGCAGAAGTGAAACCTCATGAAGTGCAAGAGGAGGATAAGATGATGGTAATCACAAATGCTTTTTTCAAATACAACCAACAAAGACTTCGCTAGAAGAAGGGAAGTATGCCAAGGGAGTCAAAGTCAATGATTTTCAAAAGCAAGGAAAACTGAACTGAGATGGAGACCAAGCATGGCATAAGATGAATGACCTGACACATTGGTGTTTGCATATACCATGGTAGCATGTAATAAAATCAAAGAAAACAAGAAAGCTGTGCCTGTACCTTAGGAGAGGAGACATCATCTGGATGATAGGCGGCGAGTAGGTTGACAGCAGATAGATCAAAGTTCCTGAGTAGGTACAGATGGCATATTCTTCCAAACTTTATCCTATCCTGATCACATCAAAGTGACAAGTTTTTAATCCAGTGATTCCTTTGTTATTTTCCATTCACCATCACACGAACAGAAAGAAGTTATTCAAAATAAAATGTAAGAGAGTCTTGAAATTTTGATAGGACTGAAATTTAGTACTCATGATGTTTATATTTTGCAAACACAGGAGATAAAAATAATGTGATACAATGTTATAAAAAGCTTTGAAACAAGTGTGGCTACAAATCTAAAATTAAAGGCAGCAAAATATGTGCTGTGAGAAACCTTGTCATGGGAGTTAGAACATGATTCATAAATGTGGTAGCAGAGACATAACACAAAACATGTAGTGAAATGCTACTGTTCACTAGCACATCAGAATTTCTGTGGGTCTTTGATAAGATAACATTGTGCAGCAAACTCCTACCTTCTGTTTCCTCAGAAGGCCAAGTTTTTTATGAACTTCTTTGGGACCATGTGGGATAAATTGCACAAGCATACCTTTGAGGATTTTAGAAATTAATTGATCACATCTTCAGCAGTGGCATTCGATACTCTTTTCCAGTTCCCCAGGTATGATGCCATTCCTGTTGCACTGAGGTGGTAGGTAGCTCAGAGCACACTGTTCCATGAGGCCTGCAGATATTGATAACCAACATATCAATTCTGATTATGCATTCCTGGTTAATATATAGTCTTTCGAGGATTTCAGTGAACTTTGGAGCATGTTATTAAAAATATCTTAATTACATGTTGGGAATGTTAAAAGACAAAAACATGGCCGGCCTTAAGATGTCAAAAACTTTCTTAAGAGTTCAAGTCTATGACTGGAAACTTGCTAATTAGTAGTAACTGTTCCTGGCACCTGCTCATCTGTGCATGCCCCAAAATACAAATTTGAAGTGTGTGGGTAAGAGAAATCCAGTTTGTTCCAGAAACAGTACTCTGTCTGGCTAAATAGTCTACATTAAAGGATCCAGTCCTTTTCACAGCAAGTCCAGGTCTGGGCAGACCTATGTATTTCAAAAGGTGCTCAATAGCTCAGACCAATCTCACACTGCCACATTCACACAAGAGCCGCAAACTATTTGGGGCATGCCCACTTGTTCCAGCTTGCACTGTTGTGCTGGACTGCCCCTAAAATGCTCAAAGTAGCAAGGTCTCATCCATCCAGTCACACCTCCACTAAGTGACAATGAATATGGAGTATGCAGGAATGTCTCCAGTATGAGCTCAGTATGGAAACTGTTCACCTTGCCATTCCAGTAGTACCTCAGTGACACTGTCACAGAACCACAGAATATGCTGAGTTGGAAGGGACCCACAAGGATTATTGAGTCCAACCCTTAGTGCTGCACAATACCATCTCCAAGAGTCACACCATGAATCTGAGAGTATCATCCGAATGCTTCCTGAACTGTCAGGGTTGGTGCTATGACCACTTCCCGATGCCACCCCATTCACCATTACCTTCTGCGCTCGACCCATGAGTCAATTGCTCCCCCACCACATGATGTGTTTATCCAGCTGTGCACTGGACATTTTGTCCAGAAGAATCTTGTGAGAGACAATACCAAAAGCTTTACTGAAATTCAAAAAGATGACATCAAGTGGCTTCCCTCGGTCAGCCAGGTGGGTTACCTTGTCGTAAAAGGAAATCAGGTTTGATAAACAGGACTTTCCTCTCAAGAAGCCGTGCTGGCTGTGACCAGTGACTGTGTTGTCTTTAGGTGTTTTTCAGTACTTCCTAGAATACTCTTCTCTCCTTGTCCATGAAAGATCCACTTATGAAAAGGACAACACTTGGGCTCTTTTGACAATTGATGTATTGCATATACTGAGATTCCTATAGACATCCAGGTGGGGATGTAACCAGCTCTGCATATTGCAGAACTGGAGAAACAAAAGCACCAAGCCTGACAGAGTTCAGGAAGTGTTTGGACAATGCTCTCAGGCACATGGTCTCAAGAGCACCAGGAGGCAGTTTGTTAATAGAACAGAAGGGAGCATTATGTTTGTGTGTGTGGCTGTTCATACTCCCTTGTACTCTGGGCTTCCTTTGTTTCTGTCCTGCTTTCTGGGCACACATGGGCCCATGGAAGAATGATTAGTCTTTGAAGATGTTAGCCTTAGCTTGTTTGATTTGTTCTCTCCATCTGCATAGCACACAGACTTTCCGATGACATACATCCACAGTAACAGGTTATTTGTATACTGAGCTATTTTTGAATGACATTTGATAAACTAAAATCCCATCATCTTTTCATAAGAGTTTAGTAGCATTCAGAACTGAAAGGGCTTACGTACTGCACTAAAAACCCCTACTTTATGTGCTTATGAAGTATGGAAGTACATTTTCGAGAGAGCAAAACAGCTGAAGGCCAGCTGTTCTTTTCTCAGGAAAAATAATTACATAAATCCATATATATGTAAAGAGAGAGAGAGTATGGAAGAGAAAGTGACAGGGATGTTGTATTTCAACCCAAGGTCACAATGGATTTAACAGAGTTAAATATTTATAGATTATTAATAGAGAAGATTAAAATTGGTGTTATTGGAAAGCATAGAGAAAGGCACCTGAAAGTTTATCTAGGTACTGAGGTAGGTAATCTGATTTTGGGACAGAAAGACTGCCTGGAACCACTGAAGCCCAAGACCCCTCCACAAGTTATGAATTTGATTTTCTTTCATGTAAGCCTTACAGAAAATTTGCTGCATTTAAGACTAAAAGTTTAAAAATCTACATGAAGGCCCCAAACAACTGTGTATAAAGTATCACAGACTTTTGAAATGCTACCAAACATCCTTGTATAGTTGGAAGTTTCAAATGTCAGATCCTTGCTAGTCCATAACGTTTTGAAGTTGGGAATCTCTTGATCAGCTCTATTGTTCAAACAGTGGATGATTTCATTTTGAGAGTCTGAAAATAAATGAAAGCTGTCTTTAGATAAGACTAAATAAATGTCTTTGCACTTAGTAGAAGCACCTCCTCAGCTAAACAGGTTGTCTGTCTTGGCTGTACAATCACCTTTTATTCTCTTCTTTTTTCATTAACAATCCATTAGATCTTTTGCTTTTAATGTAATTAGCATGGTAGTTGTTTTGAGGGATGATGAAGAAGAACCCAGCCAAGAAGAAGGTCAGGCAACACATTGATAAAGAAATAAAATTCTCTTTAGGGGTTTTTTGGGTATTATTTAATTAGAAAAACTGCAGTGCATTCTGGTCAAATCTAAGTGTGAATTAGGATTGTCTCTCAGCAGTTAGAAATTTGATGTCCTATTTCTAATTTCTAGTAGAGTTGCCAGAGTCAACTATCTATGTTTGTGCTTCCTGCCTGGAAGGCTTGCCCTTCCAGTTCTCACATTAGCTGTCAGCAGGTAGAACTGTTGAGATTATCTCCTTATGGATTAAATCCCTTCTGCTTTTTTTTTTTTTTCTTTCCCTAGGGCAAAATAATGCTACTTGCCTGTGAGTGGCATAGAGTGAAGTTCACTTCTGTGCAGCTCTACCTTCAGCTGGATGAAAGTCAGGTGTTGGTTAAGGTTTAGAAACCTAATGGTTCCCATTGCCTGGACTCTTCATTGCTCTGCTGTTGATATACTGGGTTGCTATACTGGGTTTAAGTAATGTTAGAAACGTCACTTGAATATCTCCGGGAATCCACTACTAGTGTAGCTGCAACTTTCTCTTGGTAGTGAGGTATAAAATCATCAAGCTACAGCTGACTGTGAAGTTCCAGGCAATTTTATTCTACTTTAACTATTTGCCTAGTTAAAAGGATTTTTTTTTCCCCTCATGGACTGGTAATCTGATGATAATTTAGAAAAGTTGATAGGTATATTAAAAATGTAAACTATTCTCCTATTCTGCAATTATTATAAAATTTTAATTTTCTTTTGAAATTGATGGATGTCTTGGCTACTTATAGCTTTTAAAAGACTGTAAGTAGTTTCTGAAAATAAGGAATATAGTTAATAATTAATATAATGATGAAACAGGTTATCTGCATTCGTTGCATGTTCCCGGTGGGAAATTTAGCTCTCATTTTACTATCCAAAATAGTTGTATGGTGTGTATACTCTTAAAGATCTTCTGTTCTGCTGTTAAAGGTGGCTCTTACCCAGACAATACTGAGTTCTAAGTGCTTTATATTTTATGTTTGAAAAATGTAACTAAAATGTATATGTGATAGAAGATGATGATGTGAGTTTCTAAGAACAAGTACATATCTATGTTTCCTTTAGTGAATTTTGTAATTTTTTTCCTTCAGTTTACAGGATCTAAGGAAGAAATGTGATTGCAGTGATCCCAAGCAACAGTTGTAAGTACCTACATACAGTACTCCCTGCCCTTGCAGCTGGAAATGCTCCAAAGAAGAATTTGAATAAACTTTGTCCTTTCAATGCCAGTCACAAAACTTTCAGTGTCAGTAAGCAAAATCTGGTTTTTGCAACTGAAAATTCTGAAACAACTAGAAAAAAAGGATGTGTTTGGTTCTAACTAGATTAACTTCCATGCTTTTTTTTCGCAGTAAAAAAGAGGAAAAGACTTCATACATCTAGTTGAGAAAGACCAGATGCACAGATGGGGACAGAGATGATTCTCTTCGATAGGATACACAGTTGGCATGAAGTCAAGAGAGAATTTTGGGATTTGAGGTTTAAATTTATTCAGTATGAACACTTTGGTTGATTATTTGGGGCTCCAGTGATAAGAGCATAGTGTGAATCAGAACCCTTTGAGCTTGTTTGAAATCTGGGGATGCTGGATTCTCATGCAGACTTTGATGGTGGGATTTAATTCAAAACAAAGCCCCTAAATTTAGTTGTCTACAAGCCCTCCAGTTGTCTAAACTCCTTCTCTGTGGAGATTCTGGTGTGCAATTCAGCTACCTTGTTATAGCAACTGGTGCTACTTAGTTGGCTAAGATTTACTGCCTGGGCTTGAGTAGCCTCTTCAGGAGGTAAAGATCTTTATGAGTCCGACATCATGTCCTGTGCAAGTGTCTCAGATCTGCTGTGGCATCTTGGACACACTGTGGTGTTAGTAGTGGATCCCGCTCACGGGCAAGGGAGGCTGGAGAATCATTCACTTCATCCAAAAGTGGATATACAGGCCACCATTAAATTCATGTGTCTCTTACAGGTTTTGTATAATATTGCCAGTCTGGGTAGATTTTGGATATGGAAGAAAGGATCTGTGGGCATGGGCAACTGTACTGATGCCCTTACAGCTGTTAAGAGTCTCTGCAGGCAATTTCAATTGTATTGGCTATTTCCATGGACTACCAGGGGAAATTTATGCAGTAAATGCCTATAGACATCTGAATCAGGTGTCTGTTATTAAGACCAAACAGAATCCTAGTCATTTTATTTGTTGAAAGGGTGGAATCTGGACTGCAATTTCTAATACACTGAAGTTTCAAGGAAAACTTGACCTCATATTTAGACTCATGTCCTTGAAAATCTGATCACTTGGGAGGAAAGAGGTAACTTTATTAAAAGTGTGGTTTTACCCTTCATATACAAATTCTGCATTCTTTTCAGAAAGGATATGTCAATTCTCTGCATCTAGTTTATTTGCCAGCAAAAGTCAGGCTGCATGGTAGAATAATTAAGAAAGGTGAGTTACACAGTGGAAAAAGATATCTTGGGAAAAATTATTCGTTGTGCCTTTGTTTTCTTTTCTTCCTAAAAAGTCTTGCAAATGCTTAATATATGAAAGCTGACACATCAGAACAGAGCTCCACTGAGCTTCAAGTTCTCTTTCAGGCAGAAAAATTACTTACCAAATTTTGATACATGCAAAGAAAGACGAGAGGAGGAAAAAATATACCACATCACAGTCAAACGTGGTTAATAGAGCTGTATATTTTTTCCCTTTAAGGAACAACAAATTGAAATTAAGGAGACTGTGGAAAGAACAGTGTAGAAGAATAAGAGTAGAACTTTAACATGGAAACAAAAAGCTTGATTCAACATCCAGTTATCAGGGATTTCATTCTGTATTCCACCATACATTGATGCCTAAGGATTTTAGTGTGTATTTTGTAGATTTCTATAGAGTTATATAAGTTAAATAAGTTTTTCTGAGTTTCTCACATTTTAGGTGGTATTTAGAAGTCACTAAGGATTTTTCTCACACATTCCTGAATTTTATTGTCACATTACCAAGGACACATTTTTTGAAGAACATCTGCAAGAACTCCAACTGAGACAATAAGATAGCCTGTAGTCAAAACAGGAGAGTCAGCTCAGAACCCTTGGAGGGGCTCCAAGGGCCAGTTCTGAGGAGCTCTGAGAGTGGGCACCAGGGGAAATGGTACCACAGGTTGGCTGTAGGTATCACATATGTTAATTACTTAAAGTTATAAAAACTATAAGATCTAGCTTATGCACGTGCACATACTTTTAGTACGCACCTTAGAAGCTTCTGATAAAAGAACTACTTTATCTATCACCACTAATGTTGTGTAGAGAGTATTTTCCAGCAATTTAGGCATCAACATAATCACATGTTGTTATCAGGTTTTGTTATTTGTAATGCAGTTTTATTCCCATGCAGTTTGGGTCATCATTGAGAAGAACCTATTGGCTGGCCCTTGAAATCTTTAGAAGAAATACATCACTTGGGTTTGGAGAAATTATCAATAATATGAATCTTAGAAGTGTTATGTATTATGTGTCCAAAATCTGTAGAAAGTGCTCACTGCACCTCTGGCAATCCTTTTTGTAGTGGGTCCTTTGCTGTTTTACAAAGTTATTCTTTACCAAATCACTCTCCAACACTATTGGATTGAAGTATTTTGTTCTTGTGCAGAATCATGCCCTCTGTATTCTTATAGCTGCTAGCTTTTACATTAGCTGAACATAGTTTAACTACAGTTTTCATAATCAATTATTAATGAATGTTTTATTCTATGTGCTGTATTTCTTAGCCAAATGAAACTGCTGTGAAGTTAATTACTGCGCAGGTTCTCTTAATGTGAAAATGAGAGAAATTGCTTTTGCAGCAAAATTTGTCTATATGTTGTGACATTACAGGATAATGCCAACAACATAATCTGATGAGCAAGCAAAGCAGTTCTCAGCCTTCTCCTAGTGTTAGGGTGACTGATAAAGCACTATAAAGTTGAATCCTGGCAGGGCAAAAATCTGCAGCTTTGTAGTTAACATGCATTCAACTGTAGGATGAATGGTAGACTTTCAAATTCGTTGAAATACCAAGCTTTTTTTTTGGTGTTTATATTTCTTACCTACTCAGGGACTAATACTCATTTAAAAATGTGTGCTTTCCACACATCCAGCCACTCCAGGCTACAGTGGTTTTTGCAGGCAAAATTCAGTGGGAGAGGATCTTTTGTTCTGTGCAGCACTCCAGGGATTACTGATGTTGGCAGCTGCTATTTTTTTTGAAACTTCAGTCTGCTCATGGTGCTTTCAAATGTCTTTTTGCTGAGACCAATTTGAGTCCAATTTAAATCATATATTTCTGCCATTACAATTGACATAGGTTTTAATTTCTGGCTGAAAGAACATCAAATTATCATTTGGCTTTTCTTGGTGCTTTTATAAAGGCTGTGTTCTGCCTTCCCTTCTAGGAGAAGGAACACTTGCAAGGCTTTGGAGAAAAGTGATAGATGACTCTGGTGCTGAACTGGGAAACACCTGCTAAGAGCCCCTTTATTAGGACCCCTTAGCCCTGCATAGCAAGAAGTTGGGCTCAGCTGAATTTGGGTAGGGTCAAAGAGAAGAAAGAATTTCTGGTCAGTGGATGGCTTTCTGAGAGCCTTTTTCAGACTTTCTGTAGACTATTCTCTGTTTAAATTCACTTAGCACAAACTACTCATCACAGCTGGAAAGTTGCACAGTAGGAGGCATCTTCGTTGACTGGCTGGGCAGAAGTAAAAGTTTTCTGACGGCACAGGTAACTCTCCTCGTTTGTGTTTTAAAAACGCAGAAATTGAACCATCTTTTAGATAGTAATCCTTGTTTTTCCATTAAATGATGAATAATATTGAGTAATCTCCATTCACATATATCCATTGGTTTTTTTGTATTCAAGCAAAATTACTGGATTTTTCTCAGTTGAGAGATAGATATATACTCGTTGATGGTATCCCAAATAGTATGTCCGTATTTCTCTTGCATGAAAACTTCTTTTTTAATGACAAGAAGTCACTTTTTAGTCTTAACAATGACCTGTTATGAATGAATTATGTTTAGATTGATGCTTTCAATTGACATATGAATCGCAATAGTATTGCACTTATCATGTAACAGATCCTTATAACAACAAAAGAAGGACATATGAGGTGAATAAGACCATTATGGAACTGCATATTCAAGTGGCAAAAAGCATTATAATTATTTCAGGCTCTTGATGACACTTTTGAAAAACACATTGAAAAATATGATTCGAGTCTTTCTGCTGACAAAACTCAGCTGCAAAACCTTTGAGAGGCCAGGGGTATCTGGATTCAAATTTCTTACTGAGATTTTTCTGTTTCATGTTGGATTATGAAAAAAACCAGGAATAATCACCCCAGGCCCTCCAGTTGTCTCCCTGTTGTCTACTTAGCATGGGAAATTAAGCCTGAAGTGTTCAAAATCTGGACTATGTGAAGATATAATGGCAGAATTTGAATGCACTTAGTCAAAATTCCTCTCAATCATGCAGCATGCATTCCCATTGGTGCGAAGTCGAAAAGCTTAAGTTGTTAAAAAATTTATATGCAAGCTCAATCAGCTCTTCAATCTAGACTTTGAATAGCCAACAGACCAGCTTCCAATGATTTCAGACAATTGCTTGGCTCATACTGGGACAGAATCACTGTCAAATGTTTCCAATTGTGCCCTTCATTATGACTTTACAATGCATCTTTAACTTCTTGGAGCTAGAATTCACTCTGAACATTTGATTGCAGCCCACCGTCCAGTGCTGAAAAACTCTGTTTCTTGGTGTAAAGATTGTTAGTATAATTAGAGACTATTCATAGCAGCTAGCAACACCTTTTTTTCAAGCAGCAAATCCTTATCCAGATGTTGTAACTTTCACAGAATTTCTTGTAAGTAATTTGTTACGTCTCTCAAAAACTCAGAGACAGTCTACTACTGCTGAACCTACAGTTTGTTTCAGTAGCCTTAACCTTATTAGAACAAACTTTTAAAGTCTTTGGACTGAGTTCTTAAATAGGAAATAATTAGGAAAGGAGAGGTGGAGAAAATTCAGATAAAAACATTTGCTGATGGCTTTGTGCGTCTCACTGCTTTGGTCTAACTAGAAGGCATGTCAGGCAGAGACAGTATTGATGCATTAGGCAGGAAGAAATAGCATTTTCAAATATTTATAAAAACTTTGCAAAACTTTTCCCAGGTCAAATTATGGATTATTTCTGCAATTACTCCCCGTATTCTGCCAGGTCTGTCATGATCTATCTTTGTGTTTATAGAAGAAAGGTTCCATAATAGACTGAGGCATGGGCAACCTTAGATACTTCGCCTAAGACCTCTCCATTTGTGTGATAGATAATTGGGATGATAAAAGCAAGTTCACCACTCTGAAAATTGACGTAGAGCTGTTCCAGCCTCTGCAGGCCCAGGAAATAAAGTTTCTCAAATTGGTTACAGGCATTTCTGCCCTGCTGCAAACAGCAGCCTCTGACTGCGTGCTGAGTGTGGCAGCGAGAATGGTCTTCCTGCGCAGGGAAATCATTAAGGTAGCGCACAACTTCTGAGTGCCACAGCTATTCTGTAGTAACTGTTATCTAGATATGTGTCCTACATGGGGGCAGAAGGGGATGTCAGGGAGAGATGGTCCAGGGCTCTTCGTGGATGTCACTATGAAAAGCCCAACAACAAATCACATATCAAAATTACATGCTTCAGAAAGATAGAGCAAAAAGAGAGATATAGGCAGTGTGTAAATCTTGTATTCCTTCAGGCGTGGGGAATCTTGATTTCATAATGCATCAAATGGACACCAGATGTGCATTTTCCCATGGTATGCCATGTGGAAGCCATCCATGGAGAGATTCCCAGCAATTTAAGGGACGTAAGATTTTACTGTCATCCATAGTCTTATTTTCTTAAAGCATCTATTTCAATATCGTAGAATCATAGAATAGCAGGCCTGGAAAAAGCACAGTCTAGACAAAATAGCCCAGCACCTGTCCAGCTGAATCTTAAAAGTGCGTGATGTTGGGGAATCTGACACTTCCCTGGGGAGATAATTCCAATGAATGATTGTTCTTATTGTGAAAAATTTTCCTCTTCAATCCAGTTTGAATCATTCCACAAGTAAATTGTGTGCATTGCCCCTCCTCTTCTCCTTGTGACTCCTTTTAGAGAGGTTTTCTAGTTACTCCTTAGATACTGGACCACAACGATGAGGTCTTCCTTTCCTCTGCTCAAGGCTGATCAAACCCATTTTTCTCAAGCTTTCCTCATATGGCAGCTTTTCCAGTCCTTGGATCATCCTTTTCAGGACTCTCCAGCCTATTATCCCTGTTTGTGTGGCAGGGACCAAAACTGAAAACAGTATTCCAGGTGTGGCCTGAGCAGTGTTGGGTAGACTGGGATACTGACTTCGTCTCTGCTCGTGATGCCCTTGCTGATGCAGCCCAGCACCCTGTTGGCTTTCTTGCTAAAGCAGAACACTGCTTGCTCACATTGAGCTCCGTGTCCATGGACCCCCAGGTTCCTTTCCACAGAGCTGCTCCCCAGATAGGTTTCCCCAGGTGCAAGACCTTACCCTTGTCAGCCCACTGGTCCTGCTTTTCCAGATCCTCCTGAAGAGTGTCTCTGCTTTTTAAGTGTCTATTTCCCCACTAAGTTTGAATCACAAAATTGCAGGATATCTTGAGTTGAAAGGGGCTCACAAGGATCACTGAGTCCAACTCCTGCCCCTGCACAGCACAGCCCCAACAATCCCACCACATCTCTGAGAGCATTGTCCAAACACTCCTTGAGCTTTTTCAGGTTTGGGGCCATGACCCCTGCCCTAGGGAGCCTGTTTCAGTGCCTAACCACCCACTGGGGGAAGAACCGTTTCCTAATATCCAGCCTAAACCTCCCCTGACAAAACTCCAGCCATTCCTTTGGGTTCTGTTACCGGTCATGGGGAGCAGAGGTTGATGCTACGCCTGTGCTACCCCTCACGATGAAGCTGTAGACTGCTATGGGGTCTTGTCTCAGTCTCTTCTCCAGCTGAACTACCCAAGTGACCTGAACCATTCCTTGTATGGCTTCACTTCTAGGCCGTTCACCATCTCTGTGTCCCTCCTTTGGATGCTCCCTAAGACCTTCTGATATTGTGGTGCCCAAAAGTGCCCCCAAGACTCAAGGTGAGGCTGCCCCAGCAAAGAGATTCACGCTCATTGTTCTGGGCCTGATGTCCCCACAAGGCATGGTTGGTCCTTCCATCTGCCAGGGCATATGACAGTGCCCTATCTTTTATTTAAGAAAGCATAGAGTAAAGCCTTCCTACTCTCTCCTAAGTAAAGACAGTTTCTGATTTATCAGCAAGCCACTTACATGTTAAAATTTACTTTTATAGATTAGTTTAAGCTCTCAAAAAACACTCAATCCAAACCAAAGTCAACAAAGAAACCCCTCTCCCACACCTCCACACTTAAGTTTTTTTCTCTAACTCCAGAACACTAGGTTCTCTTCCTTGTCTTCTTAAATATTCAAATATCATGAGAAAAAAAATGAAATCTACCATTAGTCTCACTGGAAAAAAAAAATATATATATAAAGCAACCATTTATTTCCAACATGCTGATATATTCAGAGGTTATAAATTTCTTTTCCCTAAATGTACTGTTGTGGAAAACCCATTTTGTCCATGATGCTCCAGAATATCTTTCAGAGCCAACACTATATACAAATACTTTATATCTGTTACTACTTACAGTACCATGGATAAAATCTTAATAACTCATCAGCAAACTTCATCAGATGGCACTTGATCCCATCTTCCAGATCACTTACAAATTTACTGGCACGAGACTGGTCCCTGACAGGTTGCCATTTTGAAAAGGAGCTTTTTACCACCATCCTCTGAGTGCTGCCATCTCAGCCAGTTCCCCACCCATTGCACAGACCGCTTCTCTAGACCATCACTCATCACTTTCTCTAGGAGGAGGCTGTGGGAAACCATACTGAAAGCTGGGCGAAGCTCAGGTAGACAATGCTCAGGGTTCGTGCCACCTCAACCAAGCAGGTTACTTTGTTATGGAAGATGACTCAGTTTGTCAAGTATAATTTGCTCTTGAGGAGTCCATGCTGGCTTTTCATAATCACATGCTTCATCTGACTTTTGGTAGTTCCCAGGCGGATTCATTCCACAACTTTCACAGGGAATGAAGTAAGATTGATATGTCATTTTATATCAGGCTTTACTTAGTGACGCTGAAAGAGCGCTGCACTCTCTCTCTCTCTCTCCTTCACCCCACCCAGTGCAGAACAGTACAACAATTTTTTGATTCAGTGATTCTGTGATATATTTTGGAAAATACCATTGTCCTTCTGGTGACCTCACTCAACATTCCAGAACAGCTACCCCAAAGCTTTTCCTTTATACACCTTGAGTAACTGTTCTCAGACTCCAAAAAATAATAACCCTGAATTGCTGATAATGTAAACACAGAGAAAAATTACTGACAGTGTATACAATAGTTGTGAACAATTTTCAAACACACAAGTTACTGAACTGAGCCATATTTTTCATAAGGACTCTGCTGTTTTTATGTGTATGTCAGGACAAGACCACAACCTGATGGGGTACACTTTGGTGTGTCACCAGGTACCCTTAAATTCACCCTCTCATCTTTTGTTTACATTTGTGTAGATTCTGTAGGGTTATCATATTGTGAACAGGCAGATCACAAGATGTTTTTAGAGAAAGGTTGAAAGAGTCACCTTGCCTTTCTTCTGAATATTTGGTGGTGTTGGGCACTTGGTATTCTGAGGAGTGTCACCTCCAGCCACCTTCCGTGGTGCCAGGACAGCTCCAAAAGCTGACTGAGCCCCCTGGTACGTGCTGGCTGAAAGAACCTGCAGTGTATATGGGGTCAAGGCTGGTGGCGTGGTAAGACTAGCACAAAAGGTTTTAGCAAAATGAGAAAAAAACTCCGAATGAATTCTGTGGTGTGATGTAGACAGAAGAATCTGAGCAGATCCAGAACAATCTGACAAATAATTAAAAAAAAAAGGAAGAAAACATGCTGATAGAATTTAAATCACTTGCATTTGTCCAGACATACAAGCAACAGCTGAGATTCCTACATCAAAACTCATTACCAATGATTTTGTAACCCTCTCCTCAATGACACAGCTTGACTCTTTTTTATGTGCACAATGTAGAAGGCCCAATATGATACAAAATTCATTACCAGTCTTCTCAGGGAAGACTCTTGTATGGGAGTGGTGTTATCCCAGAGTCAACCACCTGGAACAAGTGACCCAGGGTTTATTGAATATAGGCTGTCTTTGTATCTCTCCAGGTGCCAGAATTTGTCTGAAATCCGATCAGCACAACAAGCTGCTTAAACATACTTTCTACTCATGAGACTCTGCCAGGAGTCTTCTACATACTATGTCAGCTCAAATTTTCTCTGTTTTTGGATCCCAGTAAACAATTTGCTCTGCAAGGTGGTCTGCTGTTGAAGAGATGCCATCTAATCGTTCCTGTGAGCATGCAGGGTGAAATTACCTATGGGTTTTATGGCAGATATAAGGATATTACTGAAGTATTGGACTTGGGCATGCCAGGTGCTCATCTGGTGTCAGTGGTATGGAATGATCACATTTCTGAGAGTCTAACTCCTGAGTTGTAATAAAGATGGTATTGAGGAGACAATACAACATTTTTCTTAGAGACTTGTGGAGTGTGCCAGCGACACTACCGTCCTGGCTCAGTGGCCTGATCCCACGCTAGCTAACTGTGGGGGAAAGTTGTTTTCCAAGATCATGTGTCACCACGTCAGCATATGGACTGCTACAGGAAGCCATGACTTAGGAGTCCATGCAGAGCAGGATTTGGCGAGTTACCAATGTTTACAATACCACTTTATTGCTCTCTTACCATATACTGAACCACTGGAATTTGTTGGTAGAACTTCCTTACAATCTCATTTTGTCTTAGACGGTGTCAGTTAATTGGCTGTTGAAGTAAGGGGAAAGTAAAATAGCTGCAGAGCATTAACTCATAGGTTTCTGGTTTTTGGTGGGACCTACTGGAGCAGGGACTCTTCATTGGGCTTTGCAGACAGTTCAAGCTGGCTAAGCACAGAATGAGTGCACACAGTTTCCAGAGTTTTGTGAGTGACTTGTATTTAAGCCAGGAAAACAACAGTCTTTGGGATTGGCATACATGGGAAAGGATTTCTTCTCCAGAGAATGCATGTCAGACAGTGTGAATTTCTCTCTATTTTTAAGAAAAGGTCATCTAAGATTGTGTAAGGCTCAGTGTTTTAACTGTTTATGTAGCTGAACAGTCAGAGGGATGTAAACAGACTGTCACTCTAAAATTGCAATGTTAAGTTATTCCCTAAAGCAATCATTGCTGGTCTTAATTTTTTAAAACCAGACAACACATTGAAACAAGAGGAAAAAGCCAAATGCAGAATAAAACTGAAGCTATAAATCTGCTAAAGTTACCAAAGTTATTCTGAAGCTAATTATAACTGTATGCAAAGCAAATGAAGTGAGAACTGAATTAATGAAGACTACTACCTTCCACAAGCTAATGAGGCATGCTTTATACCAATAGCTCTTCAAATTGAAAAATTAACCATGCTGAGGGAGGGAGGGAGGCAGGGAGGGAGGTAGGGAGGGAGGAAGGAAGGAAGGAAAAGAAAGGCTTGAGGAAGTTAATTAAGAATAGTATAGATGACCAGAAAAGCAGTAAGATCCATGCTCTCTAGGTGTTCAATTTTCTTTGCTGACATGCTTGTCTAAGAATCTAGCTGCCTTTCTTTTTTTTCCCCTCTGCTTTGATGGGCACTTTTAGTGCCACTGGGCTAAAGAAAACAAGAAAACCCTGTTGATTTGGGACAGTTTTGTCCACTCGTCATTGGACATTTACTGGTATTTAATTTTAAGGCTGTTTGCACAGTACTGTGTAGTAAGAGAGGGAGTTGAGTTGGCTGAGGGAGATTCCAGTATGACAAAGGGGTTATTTTTGGCTCGTGTTTTTTGGTCCACTCCACCTGCTCCTCATTAAGCTTTTATTTCTTCCTTCTAGTAATCTTCTATTTCATTTTATTTGTCTGTTGTACTCTTTTGCTTCCATAAATCAAAATTCCTATCTTCTTTTCTGTATTGTTGTGCATCTGAAGCCGTATTTTTGTCTGGTGAAATGGGGCATCTTTGCCACTCACTAGAAGAAATATTAATAACAAAGTGCTTGGATCAATATCTCATCTGCTCAGGAGAAATGTGTAAATCTGTGCCTTAAAGGGGCCACATGCCCCCTGTTTCATTGAACAGCATATATAAATCTACTAGATTTTATTTACAGGGGGAAATAAAATTTCAAAAGCAATTAAAGTATTATGCAATCCTATTTAATAACAAAAGAATCAAAATTTGGCACATTTCCTTGAAATATATGCTAGTTTTAAGAGGCTCTTGAATAATCGGCAGTCAATCTTGTGCTCCATTTTTTGTTAAATCAAATGGGAAATTAAACACAAATGGAAAAATTGAAAGGTAAAAAAAAATGAGAAGAGGTATATAATACCAGCAAGGAGGTGAAAAAAGTGTTCTTGAATACAGGCTACCATGATTCCCAATTCTCTTACTTTACGTATAGATATACATGTATAGCAGAGTCTAATAATTAGGTTAATAAAACCATCTTTGCAACAGTAATCCATTTCACCTTTCATCACCAATGAAACAAATTTTAACAATTACAAGATGCTGAGGAATCACTTTTTTAATTACTTTCTTTATATAACTGCTCAAAATGAAGAAGAAACTATTTCTGAAATTAATTTCATATAGGAAACAGAGTTGAAAAGAAAGTGCAAATCCTTTGCATGGGCCACTGCAGAAAACCCTTCTAAAACAATTTCTGACAGACTTATATTTTATCTGTTTTAAAAAATGCAATACTAAACTACCCACTAACCTCTAAAATTTCTATTATGAAAATGTTCCTGCTGAAATGACAAATTATGCCAGGCTTACTTTTAGAAAGTTTTCCCAAGGTTTAACCTGTTAATACTGGGTTTAGGTAAAATAAGGATGGATCTTTCAGTGCTCAATCTTCTTACAAAATATTAATAACACCTGAATAAGTTGTTTGCATAGCAGTTACTTTCCTCTTCCCTCTGTTATGGCACTTGTTTGCTCATTTGTGCCCACTACAAGCTTATTTTTTGCAATACTCAAAGGTATGAAATCCTAGAAATTCCGGATTGAAAGTTGGCCAGCATTCCTTTATTGTGTCATTCCAAGAAATCTGTCTTCTCCAGACAAGTCATAGCTAATGTGAAATCATCAGAATTTCTTCAGAAGCATCTTGTTTACAAATAATAACAGTTCTTGGCTGGACATTATTTACTTCATGACTGGTAAGATGGAGTGTTGTTCAGCAAGTGAAGTGAAGTTCAGAGGGGAATTTTATTTTTGATTTATTGATTCTTATTTCCTAATTGTCCCATCTTCCGCCAAAAGACCCGCAAAAGGGAGTTGCAAAAATCACTACATTGTGAAAACGTATTGACACTTCTCTAATCCTACCGTATTGTATTTTTAGACTTTGAAAAATAATCTGTGGCATTAAAGAATTAAGGTCCATTTGAGAGTCCTGTGTGAAAGTAGAACTGATTGGTTAAAAGGTGTGAAAATAGCAGTATTATTTCCAGATGTTTGTGAGAGTGATATTCTTGTAATTGAATCATGTCTTTGCATGGTTCTTTATCACATTACTTCTGAATTCATGCATAGTGGCCATAATTTCAGTGTAATACATGACTACATCTGTTTATTTATTCCTTTTCATCCATTCTGTCACACTTCTTACTAGGCTTTTGTGATACGTTAAGAAAAAAGGTTTGGTCATTTTTTTGATGGGGTTTTTAAACAGCAAATTTACTGGTGTTGGTTCTGACAATAGGAGAGATGAAGAAGAGTGGGTTCCTGTTCTTCCATGTTTAAGCTTTGAGTTGAATGATTTCTACATTGCTAACCTTAGCCTAAGGAAAAGCTTTGGTCCCATTGATAGAGCTGAGAAAATTGGTTTTTTATGAAAAAAGTCTTAATGCAAGAAAGAGGCATGGGTATACACAAGTGACTTTGATTAAGGAAAAACATTATTTGTCCTTCATAGTAAGGATAGTTCTAGTTGCCCATTGTATTAATGCAACTGTAATCGTAAAGTGTAATCACTTAAACCAATTTTCAAAATCAATCTGAAATATAGTACAGCCTTTTCAGTTACATGTCTTCTCATATACAGAAGCAAACAATTTAATGCTTAATAGTCCAGGGAATGACTTTTAAATAATATTCAGAGAATGAAGGTGGTTCTTCACTCTTTTTCATTACTAGTTGTAATGATAACACAGATGTATTTGCTTATACATGTATGCATATTATATAACTGGACAAGTGGTATTGCACTCCTTTATACTTTCTCCTGAGACTTTTTCCTTGTATCAAAACTTGCAGTCATGTATTTCAATCACTCTCGTATAAATTTCAAACAAACATATTCAATAAGCTGTTGGATAGTTTTTTTTTCCCCACTTGCCTTAAATGCACTTTATTTAAAAACCAGAAGACACTAGAATTTAGCTAGTTTAAAATGATTTACAGTTCTAAAAAATAGGTTGATTCTGATTTACCCTGAGACAGCTCTTCCTCCTGTATTAAGAGGGAACAAATCCTTTCTAAGGTGTTCATGAGTCAGTCAGGCTTAGACTTAGCCAACTTAATTCTTGCCAATCAAAAGTTAAAAGCAGAGACATTGGGATTAATTCCTGGCTTTGAAGAGGCGCAAGATGGGTGCTTCCCCACTTAATCATTTGTAGACTGGTATTATGCTTTGAAAGAACATCTCCATGAGTTAGAGTGAGCCTAAACTGGTAGTTCAGACATGATGCCTCATGTTTAGAAGACTAATAGCAGGTGAGGTTAATTCAACCCTCGGGAAGCAGGGCTGGGATCAACTGCACTTAGTGCCTGGTTTCTAAAGGAACATTGTTATTTGTGATAAGCCACAGCCCAAGCAATTGCAAGTGATTCCCAAACCTTGTAAAGCAACAATTCACTGCACTTTAGCTTATTTTGGGACAGTCCTTTGCTTCAACGAAATATTGGCTTATCTATGATTCAATGTATCTCTGATAAATAAGGCTGTAAAGATCTTCAGCATTTGTAAGTGGCACACTTTTTTGATTTATAGCCTTGGCAACCTCATTTTCTCCTCAAACAGCTACATAGGCAATGTTCACTGCACCATTTAATGAGGGATAGCTGGAAAGCTATCTCAAAAAACACAACAGTGGTTATTTTTCAGATAGTAAATTCTTAAAAATTAAAGTTTTAGAAATAAGCATTTAATCTTGCATTTCCAAACCCTGAAAACTTCTATTCAGCTAATGTTACATGGAACATGGGTGCCCATACAAGTGACAAAAAAGAACATGAACCGAATATTTTAAGGACTTCTGTCTTTTCTGCTATCAGTCCAATTCTAGATAAATCCTCTAACATATGTATATATTTTAAGGATTTTCACACAGATACCTCTCTAAGCTTTACCTTGCTTGCTGGTAAACTTGGAAGATAAAAATCATTGGTCACGGCATCAAGCCTGTCTGAGTTCAAGAAGCATTTGGTCACACGCTCAGGCACAAGGTGTGTGCTGCAGCCCTGTTTTCCAGGAACGAGCTAAACACCACTTGCTAATGGGAAGTAGAGAGTAAACCTTGTTATTTTCCTCTTTGCTTGTGAGCATGCAAACTTTCACTTTTGCCTTAGCAAACTGCCTTATCTCAACCTACAAGTGATTTTCCGTCTTATTCTCTCTCCCCTGTCCAGCTGGGAAGGGGAGTGACAGAGTTGCTTGGTGGACACCTCGCATCCAGCCCAGATCCACCCACTACACCTGTGCAGGGACAGGAGTTGGACTCGATGATCCTGATTGGTCCTTTCCAACTCACCATATTGTATGATTCTAGGTTTTGGTGAGTGTACTGTGCTCCTGTCTTCACTCACATATGTTTTTATACTTTGGCCATCTCTTCAAAGATGTTCCAGGGAAAGATTCCCTAACCATAAACGTATTTAAAGAAGAATTCAGTAAATGTGTTTACGCCCTTTGATACGATGTACCTAATAATTTTTTAAATTATTTAAAAATTTTTTTTCTCCTTTCTTTTTTCTTTTAACACAATTTCAAGTTTTGGAAATGTGAGTTTCTGCTTCAAACAACCTCCTGTACCGGGTTGTTTAGCCATTCTTTCTTCATTCCGATATTTCTAAAATCATTTTGGTAAATGATGCACATTTGTTTCAAATTTCTAATGTGTTATCTGCCAATATTTTGCAGTTTTGACTTTCGTTTGGTTTTCTCTCTAGAATTTTTTCTCATTTTCAATGTAGTTCTTCTTTTTGAAATTAAACACTGCTACAGTGTCCGCATAGCTTTTCTTATTTTGAAATAGAAAACTGATATTTATTGATCAGGGTTTTCAAAAGTAAATTTTAAGTCAGATTTGCAAAGCTGTCTTTCATTTTGCCTGAAAAACAGTCTTGGTTTCAAACTTGAAAAATTATTTCACTCCAGTCTATATTATAGCAGATGGAATCTCATTACTGGGTTTTTCTCCTTGGCTTCTAATCATCCTTACTCTCTCACAGTCATTACTACTGTTCTAGATGAGCAGTTTTGGTACTGTATTTTTCCTATTTTGTCCTTGAATTTCCATGCCTATAAAGACTTGATGTTGCTTCTTATTCACTCATTTATATGATTTGATGGTAGTTACAGATGAAACTGTCCCAGATCAGGATCAAGCATTTTGAAAATAAGGCAGCGTTAAGAGAAGTTAGTCAACCATCTCAAAGTCCCACCATTTTTAGCCGAAATGCACTTCTTTTAAAAGCTAGGAGGCTCACAGAATGTTGAACCTAGACTCTAATTGCTTATAGAAATTGTAACTATAAATATCTACCATATGCAAATGTGTGTTGGTGTAAGATATAATTCTGTGTATTGATATTTACTGTAACCATATCTCTCTGGGTTAGGGGATTCTCCAATAGAAAATAACCTGAATATTGTTAAAGATATCTCTGCTATGGGGAGATCTGAGACAAAGGAGGAGACAAAAATATCAGTAGGTAGACTGGAGCAATAGTCTAGCAATCAAGTAAAGCATGTAGGAGACATAACAGTGATATGAGAGTGGTAAGCAATAGCTTTCCTGTGCCTCAATTCTTTTAGTCCAGAAGGAAAATATGAACATGACTTTGCATCCTGTTGCTCTACTAATTGGAGAAGCATTTTTCTCAGTTTATCCAAAAATCCCCCGAAATAAAGAAATTAAATACTCCAAATTAGAGTAAAAAGGAGAAACTTAACCTAACTTAGATGAAGGACAGGCCAGGAAAAAAATCAGTCCACCTCTGGTATAGTTGGAGAGTTTTACAAGAAAGAGTACCCTTAAAATCCAGGGAGATAAGAGGAAAACTGAAAGGTTGAGAATACCTTGAGCTCTCTCCAACAGATAACAGTAATATTGTCTGCCGTTTCCTGCGAGGGAAACTAAATTGCTTTCTTGCTTTTAAATTTAGCAGTATTAGTGTATTTCTCTCAAGAAATTGAAGCTTGGGTGAAAAATCTCAGTGTAAAAAGTTACTTCAATTCCCCATTTATTGGAAAGGAAAAAGCCTTTGTGCACGATATGTCCATTAGAGTTCTCTGATTTGTCATACAGCTCTTAATGGAGAATGTTTAACTCACCTTTAAGTTCTGCTATTATCTTGCTCTAACAAAACAGGAAGATAGAAAGGGAAATAAAGGAAAAAAAGAAATCTGGAAAGTATGGCTCTTTGTTGACATTTGCAAGATTAAAAGGACTAATATTTCTGTCAGTAATACAGACTATAGATTGGTAGTCAGCTACAACAGTTGCTCTGGATGCAGACTGAATTTACCCATCTGGTATCACCTCATTAGTGTTATATCCAATTCTTTTTTTTGTGTGAGTTCAACTAGGCAGCAGTTCCATTTGTGGTGTGGGTTCCCTCTGGGGTCCTCCGTATTTCAGCGGTGTTGGCAGCGTGCTTGCTGGGATCCTGGCAGTACACAAGGTAGAAAGTACACTTGCCAGCAAAGTGTCCCCTCTTCAGCTCTTTTGCTTATGGGGCTGTGTCAATTGCCATTTCCAGTAATGGTTCCAGGTTACCAGAACCTGTTATGACCTTAGAACTTCTTCTCTGTGTTTGCCCTCACAGGCAACATACAACAGCTAAACCTAAATTCCTACAGAATCTATACATCGGAGAAGACTGCCAGTCCTTACAGGAAACAAAGGCCAGTGTGAACTTCATGGAGCAAGGAATTAGCCTCCTCTATTTGTGGGCTGAAATATCCATTACAGTAGATCTGCTGTGCTGAGTTTGCTAAAGATTATTATAAAAAGTACACCAATTCATATAAAGCTTTATTTTTCCTGCCCCAGCCTTTGGTTGTAGAAAATACAGGTATATTCCAGTAGCCAAGCAACAGTTTTGTATTTGTTTTACAAATGAGCTATGGACTGTATGTTTTCAATGAAACTGAGCTTTCACTAAAAGCATCAATTATCATGAATAAGTTTAACTCCTCCTATTCCTTTCCAGAAGCACCAGCTTTACTGGTCCCCATAATTATGAGGCTGAGCAAAGATTCCCTGAAGCAAAAAGGAGATACTGTATGACATTTGATGATATACCATACCGTGTCTCACAGGGGACTGTGTATCAGTGTAATTCAGTGCTGCATATTTTCTGGTGCCTGTGCATTTTGAAGTGATGAAAATTCATTCCTCACTTTATCACCACAAGTAAAAATACTTTTGTTAAGTTAGAGAAGAGAAAATATCAACAATTTAAGATCTATCTGCATAATATTGGTTTAATTTTAATGAAATTTAAAGATGAGCACATTTTTTTTTTAATTATAAAATCACAAGGGAACACTCCTCTAGCTTGACCTTTTAGTAAAAATTGGCTATGTTCTATTAGTATAAAAATGCATTCAATATCTTTTTACATGGATAGTCTATGTATTTATCAGTAGAGGTAAAGTAAATTTCTGCAATAATCTCAGGGAGATAAAATATAAATAATCAAATACCTGTCTTTCTAAACCTGGATTAGTTATTATGAAATTTAGAGATAGAGCAACTTACTGACACAATGAAGTTTATTCATAGTATAACAAGCTTTTATTCCTCTTTGTCAATCAAAATTTACCTTACCTGATAATCTTCAGAAGAAAATGTATTGTTCTGCTTGCATCAGTTGAAAAATCTCCTATTGGTATTCAGATACAAAAGGATATAAATTAAATGCAAATATCTGCATCTAAATTGTATTTTTTAGATTGTCAGAGTTCTTCTGTTGATCTCTGGCTTTTTCAAAGGAAGATTAAATGACATCATATTCCTTACAGAGACAACTTTATTGGGCACATAGCTGTGGCAAGTGATCAAAAGCACCAGAATTTCATGAATCTTAAAGAAAAGCGATATTACAAAGTCACAACTTCAGTCACTGAAATGAAGCACAGGAAAACAACAAACTGCTGTGCCTCTGTTGTGGTTCAGGTGTTACACAACAGGAATTGCAGCTACTGGGATGTCTATAGTAGTTCCAAGGAAATACAGACTGCTTCTGCACAAGTTCAGTTTACATTAGTTATCTAACAAACTGTAAACTGTGCATTATACAGGAAAAACTTCTTTCTTAGCTTTGAGGATTTACGTATCCAGTGTAGCTTAGTTGGTGAAGTCAGAAAGGTATCCAGAGCACGTGTTTAAACTTGTGTCAGATGGAGTGTATGCGAAATGTTCTATCAACCTTCAGACTATTTCATAACAGAGCAGGTAATCCATGAGGACTCTCTTGCAGTCTCCTGGAGGCTGTATTGCTATAACAGCACAGATTACATTTTGGGATACCCACAATCCAGAATGAAGCAGTGAATGTTTCTGTGAAACAGATTCTAACAACAGAAACTACAGCTGCTTTTCTGTACTTAGTATTTCTTTTCTCCACTTGGTAAAATGCAAAGATATAAAAAAAACCCCCTCCTAAGATATTAATTAAAGAAATCAAAACTTTCGTCTTATTTCATTATGAAAAATTGTTCCCACACTACCTAGTCGAAAAAATGTTTCATGGTCTAAAAAGTATGGTTTCTAAATGCAACTAATATGCACAGAAATTCTATCAAAATTATAAGAGTTATGAAGTTTTTCTTAATTTGTAAGAACTCCAGACTGGAGTGTTACAGTTCTATCAATGCAGCACAGTGCCCCACTTACTTGGTTCCAGTGGCTGCATCTCCAATATTAAGCTGAGAAGAGTTAGGGAATACGACAGGGTACACGTACCCACTGTTGCAGTGTGCAGCCCCCGGCACGGTTTTGGCCCAAGGTCAGCGAGCATGCTTCCAGATAAACCCCAGCCACACCTGAGCGTTTGCACGAGTGGGGGGGCAATCTCAACAGACAGTTTGGAAAAGCTACCAGGTAACGGTGGATAAGCAAGTCCAGTTGTATGGATGCAATCTGTCACATATCATTTCTCTCAAAAGCATCTCTGGGCTGTTTCCTTTCCCAGTGGAAATAGAGGTGGTGAGTCTCTACTGGGAGAGCACAGCTTTTGGGGCCCAGGCACACAGTTCGCCCTTTTTCACACTGTGTGGTTCTACTTCTTCTGTTACTGCTTCCTCTAACCTCACTGTACTGGGAAGACTGAGGCTGATCTCTCGTGTTTGTCAGGCTATAGCTCTCTCCCTGTCACAGATTCTTATCCACAAATTGTGCACCATAGCCATTGTGTTCTCCCACCCTTAATTTATAGTGTCAATTTACAAGGTATGTTGGTTTTGGACTGAAATTATCTGCTGAAGGAAAACAAGACTCATGTAATTTGGTGTTGTTTTAGAAGCTGGAAGCACACACAGGACACACAGTAGTAGATGTGGCCCTTGACTCAATAAGGAGATCACAAAGCAATCACAGATGAGTATTTGCGTATTTCTTATCAAGCTCACAACCAGTATTAAATAAGTTTGTGTTCTCTCTCCTCCAAGAGGGAGACTGCCTCAGAACTTCCCTTTCTGGTCATTAAAATATTCAGATGCAAAGAGAGAGTTTCACTTTGTTATTTGCTCACATTCCTGCAGTGTGTGTTAGCTCATATAGTTCCCTATTCCCCACTTGGCATTTACTGTCTTCTGTACTTTTAAAGTCCATTTCCACAGGGTCTTATATTTTGTTGACTAAGCACATTGAACTGTACATTCACCTGGGAACCAAGGAAAAAAAGTTCCTCAGTTACTGGTTTAATTTTTTTATTTTCTGTTTTGGATTTATTCAACACCAGCTTCCCCGTTGGTCTTGCATAGAGTGTGCCTTTCAGCCTACTTTTGTTCCTTCATGACCTATGTCCTTGATGTGTGTAATCATGCTCTGGAAGCACATGAAAGCTCAAGATGCGTCTTGAAGGAAGTTGCACAGTGCTTAATGCAAAAGAAATCATAGTACTAACAAAGAATTCCTTCTTGTCATCTGGTGTCCCAAACAATAAAATTCAGATCACTAGTGGGTTGAAATTCTAGAAAGGAATGGGTATAGTATTCAAAAGCAGATGGGGCCTGGTCCAGTACCTGGTACCAGACCAGATACCTGGTCTACAAGATCTGAAATGACATTGATAATGTTTAAACAAATTTACCAGTAGTCATTTACATTTATTGTATCATTTTTAGACTGTAGGCCTAAACTGCCTCATCTGATTTTGTCTTCTAAATTGTAGCTTAATTTCCTCCAAACAGGTTTCATATCCTCTACTCGGTAATGCACAGCAGAACTAGCAAAGTATTTGCATTTGTTCCCCAACAAATTTTAGAATAGTGCCAAGGCATCTAAACTTTTCTCAGGCAAAAAGACAGAATGACCTTACATTTAGGGTTCATTAAAGGCTACATTATTTTTTATAAAAAAAATTGTAAGTGATCTCATAATCATCTTTTTGGAAAACAATGTTCTCTATGCTAAATAAAGGTAGGATATTTTCTTATTTGCTGTCTGCTAGTCTGCAAACAATTTTAGAAATATCTGTTTTCCTAATGCAGTCCTCTTATGCAGTGACACTTGCATATCATTCAGTGAAGACCTAAGATAATGTCTTCTCTTTAATAACAGAGATTTAACCCAGGAAAAGTATAGTTGCAAATACAGCGGAGTACAGTTACTGACAATAAGTCAATGATGCAGATGGAAACCCTTTTCGAACTTTTAGCAAATCTGAAATTTAAATATTGTTTGATGTGACAAATTGGTAAAAATAAACAACAGTTGTTCCTAAGTGTATAAAAAATTAGAGGATAGTATCTATCTAGTATCACAGACTACTTTTCATCTGCAGGTCTCAAAGAGCTTGCAAAAGGAGATCATGAAGACTTAAAAGGTCTTTGGAATTTATTCAAATGTGGCAGAACGGAAGATTTCTCCTATTTATATTCCACAAAGTAGTTTCTGAAGTGCTGTAGAGGCTAACACACCTAAGACTTGCCAGTGAAAAAAATGTTAGACCAGACAATAATCATGAAATATAGCAGAGGAAAAAAAAAAATCTATTTTAATGTTGTTTTTCACAGCAGTTTTTGTGGGCATTTTTTTTAAATTTAGCAGACTATAACTGTTTATTTATTTGTCTGTCTCCTAAGGGAGATTATACTCCTTTTAAACTATAAGTTAAAATAAATATTATTTAGAAATCAGGGTTAAATGATGTAGAATATTGATTATATACTTAACTGTTTGTTGTATTCTGAAAAATTTATACCTTCTTAAAGACTTCTTACATGTTAGATAGTGCAGTTTATATGTGCAATGTAACCACCCAGGTGCTGAGGACACGCACACCTGCCAGCTCAGCCTACCAGCTGGGTGTTGAGCAGGATAATGAGAGGGGCAAATGCTGCTAGGCAGGGTAGTGTTTCTTGGTCTTCACACCAATGACTTAGCGGTGACAGCTCCCCTCTGAGGAAGCACATGGCCTGAAGATATTCATCTCTGCTGATGAGCCATAATGGATCCACCTGAGCTGATGTAACAGGCTGCTGTAACAGCTTAGAAGGTGTCAAAGGCTCCTGAAATGTCCCTGATCCAGTATTATAACATCCAGTGTAGAGCATCCTGGGCCAGGGGAGGTGCCAGGGGTGTTCCCACCTAGCCTAAGCCAAGTAAAAGACCACACTGACTTCACTCAACACTGGATTTTCTTCCCTCACCACATGGGACTTTCCTTACAACCAGGGGCTTCTACCACCACCTGGACAGGACTGCAACCACTGTTTTGACCAACGCATATCGAAATTGCAACAACCAAGTCTTGTTTCTGGACCCAGTGGGTATCTTGTGGATCCTTCCAGTTGCCTGGGTGTTTGCAGCCCTGCTCTGACTGCTGGTGCTTCACTTCAGCGCTGACTCTCGCACTGTTCCTGCCAGGGTCTCCAGGTGTCAGGGAGGTGAGCCACTTGGAAGGGTGGCCATCCTATCTCTGTCCTCTAGCCAGGTGTGTGTGGAAGGCCAGATGCTATCTCAGTTTGGTCTGGTGGGCAGGGTTTGGGAAGTTTCTGCTCATCAGTTGGTTTAACCAAGTTTTATTGCTATTGTTATTGACATTCTTCTTTGTAAAAAATTATTTTTTCACTTACATCTGGGCCTATTTGGTCTCTATATTGGAGGAACTGGAGCTATTGAATCTGAGGAAGGAGACTTGCCTACAGCCTGTCCCCCTCCTGATTGTCTCAACTCAAGACAGTAATGGAATAATTTACATGGTACATACCTCAGCTTTCTACACATCAGCTTCCCTCTGTTACTTGCAAATGTGCTTGACAGCCAACTAACTGTTAGTTTAGTGCAGTGTAAGCCCATGCTGCAAATACGAAACTGGCTCAAGGACAATGATGTGTACTTTCAAATTGTCACTGTTCTGTGAGATATTCTCTACCCTCTTACTGTGATGGTGGATGGACTAAGATATGTAAATATTCTACTTCAGAACTGCATGCAAAACCTGGTACATTTTTACAAGGGACTAAAGGTTATTTCAAACCTACCATCTGAGGGATGCTGTCAGTTTGTATTTAACGCATGAATTTCTGGATTGTTTCCTTATTTTATAAGCTGGTCAAATAACTTCCTCTACATGCAAAGCCCTTCTGCACACATGCACTAAAAAGGACAAACCCATTTTGAATCCCAGGGTAGTTATTTTCCCCTGTAGTTTTCTTTGGTGTTTTTTTTTTTTTATTTTTTTTAATACAAGCCTTCTGGTACTGTTTTCCTGATTGTCAAATTCCTATTCTGTCTCATGTATGCACCTTGTAGGAATAAAATGGACAGCCAAAGTCATCTTAGCCAGGATTGTACTTCATTTCTCTTGGTCAGCTTTATTGCATGAGGCAAGATTTTCTCTGATTCAAAGCAGGTCCCCTTGTTCTGATTCTCTTGGAAATCTCAGTGTGTTTTTACTTATTTATTTAGGTGGTATTAGTCATCATGCAGGGTGAACTCAAAACATGAACAAATATTTGATTCCATTCTTTGCCATCACTCAGACTAGGACTGAAATAACGATACAAGGATTAGCAATGGGTTGCAATGCTGTTATATATTGCTTAATTTTCAGTGGAGGCCTGCAGTCAGATCTTGCTCTGATAACCATTAAGGATATCCTCCTCTGCACTGGAAGCATAGAGAATTTAGGAATTTACAATAGAGACTGACTCACAAAGCACCTACAAGTAAGAGGAGAAGTCTCTTACATGTACTGCTAAAGTATTTTTAAGATCCTGGCTTTAGTATCTCAGTCTCATGCTAACACAGCAATCTATCTCCAGTTGTTTCGTATGCAGCTGAAGTTCTAGATCTTCCAAAAAAAAAGTGAATTTTTTCTTACATCTTACACTGGACAAGGATTACAATA
The DNA here is from genome assembly GCA_013396735.1 of Grallaria varia. Lineage (NCBI taxonomy): Eukaryota > Metazoa > Chordata > Aves > Passeriformes > Formicariidae > Grallaria > Grallaria varia. The sequence goes on from VWZG01010140.1 coordinate 167,059, forward strand.
TATTTCAAAACTTAAGGCAGCAAGGCCTAGGTTTGTGAGATTGGGAAACTTCTTGACAATAGTTCATACTTTCACTCACAGAAGTTCTTTGTTTAAGGGTCCATAGGTTATGATAGCTTTGATCATATTTAAACTGAGATTTATTGCACTTTTTTTAATTAAAAAAGATATGCTTGCTAGTAAAAGACACATACTTAGTAACACTGAAATAATGTTTGAGTAACACATAAAGTAAATCTTTGTATATTAAACAATTTTGTATACAATTTAGTAACACAGGACACTGTACCCATACAGCAGTTGCCAAGGGAAAAATGTGAATATAGAAAAATATGAATATAGAATATGAATAGAAAAATTGCATTATGCATTAATCCATCTGCTATACAATAGTGCTATTCATATGAGTGGATCTTTTAGATTAAATACATGATGTAAAAAATTGAGCAAAAGGGAAAGAGACCAGAAAAGATAATTTTTCATTTAGTTTCTCTGATAGCACATACATTTTTAGAGAGTTTCTAAGTTTTCTAATTCAAACCCGTTGCGTTAACAGGAGCCAGGACAATGGTCTCAATTGATTTTTGCTAACAGTCATCAACTAAGGGTGTGTCCAGAATATGAACACAATCGTGGACAAATGGCAGAATTTTTTGCACCAAACCTTTTGGGTACATTTAAGCACAGGTTTAATTCCTTTCCTAAGAAGAGAAGGTCTTAGTGGTAGTGATTATTCTCTGTTGAATCTTATGACCCCTTGGTATTGATATCTGTCTTTTGACAATTTTAATGTTTAAGAGTTGACTGAAATTTCAATTTTAATGTTTCTCATTAACTGGCAAATTTTACATTCAGGATGGAATGAACCTACAGCTGTCTTCACGCTTCCTTGACAAGGTTAAGCATAAATGCTTTGCCTAAATCAGGTTTCTAACTCGGCCAAATTCTTCAAGGGTCAAGCAGAGAAAATGTCCACAATAATTAACTCTTTCTGTAACAAGAACATTTTTATGAGTTCCTTACTAATGTGAGGAAATGAAAAGTACCTCTGTCATATAGAACTTTACAGACTGTCCTTTTTGGGTCCAGTTTTGACATGAATCTGCATTTTTAAACTTTATATATTGCCAGGTACCATTCATGTCTAACATTGACTAGCCCAACATAAACTTGCAAACAACTGCAATCTCTTTGAGATTGTTTCCCTTTAGAAACCTTCAGGGGTTTTTTTGCAATGTCTGGTGTATTAGAATGTATGCCAACCCTACTGCACTTACAAAACGTTTGTTTTTTCATAGCTGTCATAATAAATATTTAGGTCCTTGAACACTGCTTCTCCCATTTATCTTTTGACTATGCCTTTCTTGAATGTCTAAATGTTAGGACTGTGCTTTATTTTCCTGTCCAGAATCATCAAGGACCACAATGTTGTTACTCCATGTGTGTCTCCAGTCTCTGAGAGCACCACCAGCCCTGACTGTCCTGGCCCACCTCCCCCAGGCTCCACCACCATTCCCCAGCCCAGGACTCCACGTCAGGCCCCATGGGGCCACCAGCCCCTGCTGCAGCCGGTCTGGTCTCCAGCTCCCCATATCCTGGCATAGCCCCGGCGGGTCCGTATCCCCAGGGAGGTGCCTGATGTGCTCCCCAGCCTCTCTGCTCCTGGCCGGGGTGGTGGGATGGCCCCTGGCTGCCGAGCCATGCCCTGCTGCCCCTCCATGGAGAGTCCCCATGGCTCCTGGCACCTGACCAAGGGAGCCAATGGCTCCTGCAATGTCCTGGGAGAATTCTTCTCTTCCTGCAACAAATCCCAGTTCTTCGCTGAGGCTGTAACCAAACCCCCAGTGCTGTCTCAGGATTGTACAGAAAAGAAGTCTACACTTCTTTAGAATCTGGATTCAAATCTAATCATTAGCTCTTAACAGCTTCAAAGAGAAAACTAAATGACACAAGTTATTGATATATCTAGAAATGGATTTCATACTTATCCACATTTATAATAGTATTTAAAACATTCTGACATTTCTTTTGTTAATAAACCACATCAGTAGTTTAGTTTTAAATGCCTTTTTTTACATAAAGGACTAGAAACATTTTTCCACCTACAAATTCATATTTCTGGAGTAAACTCCCTACCCGGGTAGCCTGTCAGGTAAATAACGCTCAGGAAATTGTTCACCAATTTTTGCTTCATTGTAGCATATCACTTTGGTGGTATTAGGGAGAGATAATTTTTAACTTTGAGAAAGCTAGTATTTGTATGCAATCTCTGTTCTTTAGTTATCTGTCTGGAACTGGTACTAAAAATCTCATTTCACATTTCTTATTTTATTTAAAAAACCCAAAATGCCATACATCAGTGAAGAATGTTCATTGTTTTGGGACATGCAACATCATTCTATGTTAGTTTCTGTGGTGAACAGGGAGAACTAACTCAAACCATAGTGCTGCAGAGGTTAGAAACTGCTAGACGTCCCCACGGACAGGAAGATTCAAAAAAGTAAGGAGGATTAGAAAGAAAAAAAACACTACCAGAAGTCTTTGGTGAAAATCATACATATCTTCTCAGCTTTCATGTAGCTTTCCTGTAAGAAACAAGACTGATTGGGGCAGAAGTCTCCTGCAGAGGGATGGTCGTTCTTTCCTTCAGCTGCTGCTCAAGGACAGAAGGTCACAGGAATGGCTTGACATGAGAAAGAGTAGTAATCAGAGAAGCACAGCAACGAGATGAGGGCTTGCAGTTAGTACAGACACTGACGCGCTGCTGGAAGGAGAAGGGAGGGACAGAAAGGCTTCAGGAGTCATGAAGGGTGGAAAAAGTATCCCATGGATCAGAGGAAGTTGTGCAGATTTTGCTGCATCTCAGAAAAATTGTAAGTTAGGCAGCCAAAGCCAAGTCAGCAAGTAAAGGTTCATGGAGCAAGCCTATAGTATCCAAGAACAACACAGTATAAAATCCCAAGCTATTCATATTTCACCTGATGAAATTCCTTAGAGTACTTTTTATTTGAATGAACTATACTAGTTTGTATTCTAAAATATAACCCAATGTTTGTTTAATTCAATAGCCATTTTTGTCTTCCGGGATATCACTGTAGAAAAAAGTCCATATAGAGCTATGTCTCAAACCTATGGGTCTCTATTCTACTATCAGAGATAGGGATAGCTTAAGCCTTTCAGAAAGGGACATCCTAGAGATCTGGGATGGATATTGCTTTCACCTTGGCAAGAGCCAAGTTAGTTCTTTCAGAAGGAACCACAGATATCTGGCCTGTGTTTTGCTGTGTGTTGGGTTTATGTGTTAAGTTTTTGATAGTGGAGGAGGTGGAAGGGGAGAGGGCTGCAGGGGTGGCTTCTGTGAGAAGATTCCAGAAGCTAGCTATCCCTGTGTTGGACAGAGACAGTGCCAGTTGGCTTCAAGGTGGGCCAGCTGCTCGTCAAAGCTGAGCCAAACAGTGATGTTGGTAGCAACTCTGTTATAACACGTTTAAGGAAGGAAAAAAAATTGCTGCACAGCAGCAACAGGTAGAGAGCAGTGAGAATATGTGAGAAGAACTAGTCTGCACACACCAAGTTCAGTGAAGAATGAGGGGCAGAAGGTGCTCTGGCTGCCAAAACAGAGATTTTGCTGAACAGTCTGTTCCTGAAGGACTGTGTCCCATGGAAAGGGAGCTGGAGCATTCATGAAGAACTGCATCCTGTGAGAAGGTCTCACATTGGAGAAGTTCATGAAAAATTGTCTTCCTTGCCGGGGCCCCCATCTGGAGCATGGAAAGAACATGAGGAGGAATGAGCAGCAGAGACAATGAGTAATGAACTGACTGAAACACCCTCTCCCCATGCTCCCAGGCCACTCAGGGTGAGGAGGAAGAGAAATTGAGTTCAAAGATGAACAAGGAAAGAAGAAGACATTGGGAGAGAGCTGGTTTTTAAAGATTATTTTTAACTTGTTCTTATTTCTCATTGTATTACTCCATTATTAAGTGGCAATAAATTAATTTCCCTAGGGTGAATCTTTTTTCCCTGTAATGGCAAGTTATTTTCCTGTCCTTATATTGACCCACAAGCTTTTTGTATTTTTTTTCTCCCCTTACATTGTTAATAGAGGGGGACAGATAGAGCAGCTTGGTGGGCACCTGGCGACTAGCCAAGGTCAGCACACTACACAGCATGAGAGTGTCAATATTTATCATCCGCTTAAGAGAAAGGAAGAGAGTCATGAAAACAGTGAGGCAGGCTGCAGCAAGGTCAGGAATAGGAAAGCTTTATCAACTTACAAAAACTACATATTTTTAAGTAATGTTGCTATTCTAAGAAGATTGAGAAAATTATGCTTAGTGTAGGTGGTCTTAGGCAACTTCGAGTTGGTTCAGATGAGTAAGAAATCTCCCAAATTGCTCAAGTTTTTAAGCATTCTTTATGCTAGGAAAACTGTATTTTCAAAAACCTGGCAAGTCAGTTAAATATTGGAATGAAATTTCTGGCCTTTTGTTGAAATTGTATTTGAAACTGAGTAATCGGAAAAAGAAAATGAGAAACAAATAGTGTTTGTTGTGATAGGGATGGGAAAGCTTGAACTACTGAGGTCCATCTGTTCCATTAAAGAGGCCTGTCTGCTAAAAAATGTTACCCCAAATAGGGTGTTGGAGGAGGGGACTTAATAGAGTATGAGAAGGGGCTCAGTACAGCAGGATAAAATGAATTCTTCGAAGGACACTCTAACTAAACCTACATCCTGAAGACTTTGCTGTCAGTGTCTGAGCTTGCTAGGCCCTGACAGATGAACCTTAGGACTAAAGGGTGGGGCCAGTTCCGCGCACGCTTCCCCAAACCTAAAAAATCCACTGCGCAGGCTCGAAGGATTCACCCACATTTGCAAAGGCAGCAAGCGTGGGTAGAGCCCTTCCCAAATCTTCATTCGCAAAGCCCAGCCATGATGATGATGATGACAGTAAAATGAGTTGGATTTCATTCAAGATTATGATGTTGAAATGAAAGCATCTACTTGTGTTTAAAAACATTTTATTCAGTGGAGTTGTCAGTACTGGTGCTCCTAAGAGTAATTCTGTTGTCCACTGTAGGAACATAAGAGGTGTGTCCATTTTTGCTACCCCAGTCTAAAATATCTTGTGCAACTGCTATTGAAAGCAGCTGCTCTGTCTCTCATGACCAGAAATGTGATTTGCATAGTGAAATCCACAACTGTGAACTGAAAATGTCTAGGGCCTCATTCTAGCTAAAATAAGCAAGAGACATCATTGATTCTCTATGTAGCTCAAATTTGCCAACAGAGTAGATTCCATGAATCTTTCTGATTCTTCATAATCATGCAGCTTCTGCATAGCAAAAGTCTTTTACAATGTATATAACTTTTTGCTGTGAAGAGGGTACAAAGGACTTTTGTATTTTGCAGGTTTTGAATTTTAATTTATGAAAGTTATATTTTCCAATATTTTCCAATATTTACTTCACATAGAACTAATTCAATTTATTCTAATTATATAAGTAGTTGAAAAAACACTATTCAAAATGCAAAGCAAATGGAAAAAATATTAATTTGTTTATGATGAGACTTTCTTTTAAGATTATCTAATAAAGTGTTTCCTATTATTTTGTAATGTGCTCTTGAATCTGATTTTAATGGCTATTTTAAGTGTGTATTTTAAATGGAAATAGAAACTGGGCCCATATATCCACAACTGTGCCTGCCAAGCTGTACAAAGTTATCACTTCTGCTCCATTTGTAGAAAAGAGACTAACACTAATCTTGTACTTATGTAACCCCAATACATAATGTATCCTTCTAAATATTCTAATAATTTGGTCTGAAATAATCTGGACCATCAAAATGGCTTTCTTAATATTCTACCGCTTACTGTGTATTTTGTCATGGGTTATCTTTATAAGAAATATTTTGAATGGAGAAGAATGAGTAGAATTAAGTGTTACTTAATTTAGTTTTGGCATTACTTTGTCTCCCGAATGAAAACCTTCTTTGTATTGAAAAAAATGTTTTTGTTTTATATGACAGACTTCTTCAGTTTACCATATGAAATATTGCTTTAGGTGAATTCAGTACACTCTGTAGGCTATTACAACTTAAAATTAGGTCTAAAAGACTTAATAGCACTTATTACTTTAAATAAGCTTAATAAGATCAGGCTATTTCAGTGTAATTTTATTTTATGTGTATTAGTTGATTGTCCAGATTTGACAAGGACAAATGAGTTCTGCTCAGGGCACCCTTTCATCTTTATTGATCCATGCTAAAAAGACTAATATAAGTTCTACTGAAATACGTTGTGGGCCTATAAACAAGAAATAAATACATGATAAGGAGGTTAGCTAAGAGCTGTAAAAATTGCTGTTGTTTAGACATGTTTTTTGGAGATCTGAGCAGTAGAGACAAACAAATAGTGAAATGGTTCATGGCTTATATAATAAAATGTTTGTATTTTCCTTCACTAAAAGAGATTTTATATCACATGGTTCAGCATTTTGAAGTACCAGTAGCCAGTTTAGATGGAGAGAGAACAAGCAAAAAACATAAATTAATTTTGCTTCCTTAAGTCTTGCAGGAACAAGGAGAAATATTAGGAATAATTGGTAGTGACAGGATGAGAGAGATAAAAAGAGATGGACTGGGAAGTATTTAATGACTCTTTGTGGTATTACATCTGTCACACTTTTTGTGCTACATTAGAGTTTCATTATTTTCATATTTCTTGTGCTCATATTTTCCCATCCTCTTCTTTCTGCTAAATTTGCCAAGTAATACAATGTAGATAATAGAGAGCTATTGCTGCAAATGTCATTGAATCTGTTACCGGACTGAATAAAGTGTCTCAGCCATGCATTCCTTTTCATAATGCATTTTCAATTAGTGGTTTTGGAATTCTATGCAATGTAGACTCACTTTCTTGTTCTAATAATTGTGTAGTTCTAAAAAGAAGTAGTACTACTTCCATTATGCAACTATTGATAACATGAATCAATTTCATTTGGCCAAAGAAAATTATTGTACTAGTCTGCTTATTGAAGAAGATTATTCCTCTAAGGGCTTGCCTTCTACAGGTTCTTAAAACAAATGGATTACCTTTGCTCCTCTGAAAGATAACAGACGTAACCCAAGAGATTCAGGTTTCTCTTTTTTCAATCTTAGTTCTTCCATCTATGTTCTGTTGACTTTGCAGGCTACACACATAGCTCAGTGTTTTAGTTTTTCGGAAAAAACATGATGTCTTTTGCTTCAAGTTGTTTTCCCAAGATTTTAAAATTTCTTGAGAAGATGTCTATAATTTCTAACAGTGTTTCTCTTAGACTCTTGAGACTCTAACAGACTTCTGTTCATTTGTGAATATATTGTTTTAAGCATGGAAAGCAAAATCTGATTTATTAAATAAATTATATTATGCTTAGATTGTGGAAGCATCAGGATTTGTTGTAAAACTGAAATGCCTATGAAGTACACGCAGCTAATGAATGGAATACTGCACTTCACTGCCATCAGGAATTAAAGTAGCTCAGAATTCTTCACTTTACTAAGATAAGTAGAAGACTGGCTGAGATAATAGCACTTGAGGCATAAATCCAAGCTCTCCTGATGACACTTTTTTTTTTATTACATAAACAAAATAAAAAGGGCACTTGTTGATAAGTATGCTGTATAATTCTTTCAATGATCAGTTGTAGTTTTCTATGATCTCAAATATTTAATCTGGAGATGCTTTGAAACACCCCATATACAAGCGCCCTTTAGAATAGAGAACAAAAAGCAGCGTCCAGAATCCCTAAGAGCTGTATTAGTCATCTTCAGCTATAGAAGCTGTATAGTTACCAACACACACTTTATGACTTTCAGATTATAGCCCTCTCCTCGTTCCATTGTCCACAGAATACATAATTTCACTTTTATGTGGTTTTTAATCATTATATCCCAAATCATTCCTCTGTCAATACAATAGTGTAATTCACTAAGAAAATAATTGACAATACTCTACGGTTTTGAATCATCTCAAGTTGCATTCATACAAGCATAAGCATGAATAAGGGACAAAGCTGTTTTGAGGATTGTAAGATTACATCCACTGATAAAATTGCAAGCTCTCTAAATTACAACTTCAAGATCAGGAGAAAATGAGGAAAAAAAATCCCTTTTGCATGATGGGTAGCATTTTAGATAGCAATTTGTGTGAAGTGCCTTAATTCAATTAAAAAGTATGCTGAAATATAGACACAGCTGCTTTTGTGCTTGCTTTTATAGGTAGAGTACAGAAGTGTTTCTGCATTATTCTTTACAGACATAACTGTTGAAGTGTTGTACTAGCACTATCTTCTTTGGAAATTGATTTTTAAAATTTTGTTTTATTGAAAAGAATAGAAACATGTGGCTTTTGCAATTTACAAGGGCCTGCATATAGAAACCTTCCTGTTCAGCAGAAAAACATGCAGAAAACTTGTCCTTAGAAATGTATCTTTTCTCTTGACATTTGATTTCTCTCCTGTTTTACTGTTCTTTCTGACTGCCCTCAGTGGCCCTGTGTGACAAACATCAAGGATGGTGGCTCCATTTGTAGCAAATATGATTCTGTGCACTGCATATGGAGCTGTTCAGTATGCAGGGTAGGTAGAAGCACTGGTTTCTTACAGTCACATACAGACATTATGTATAAAAGATTTTCACATTGATTTTTATTTTTCCCCCTCAAAATTAACCTTCTGTATTTTTCTTACACTTCATGGTTCATCCCAGATCAGATTGAAGATTAAAATTTTCTTCTCTCCATGAGTGTAACGGTTCCTCTGATTTTCAGTGATTATAATTTCTTTTCTCTCAGTAATAATTTTTTAGCTACTCAACCTATTTTTAAACAAGTACAGATGGAAATAAAATGGATCTGAAGAAGAGACATTCATTAACGAGTAAGAATTCAGGGATTAGAAAAGTCTGTCTGATTCTCCAAGCAGAAATGGCATTTAGTATCCAGGTCCCCTCCTACACAAAATTAGCAAAGGCTGAAGTGAAGTTAAAGCCTGCTGGTTGCAAAATTGGAAATTGGTTTCCTGGGGCTCTCTGTAAACTCTTCATTACTTTACTCAATCATGGTTCATTAGTAAGTTAACAGACAGAAGACCAGCACACATCGGGATATGTTTAGAGCCAGGACTTCCATCTCCTTGAACATCACTTAAAACTTGAATGTCACAGCAAATTAGATATTGTGTCAAACTGCATCTTCTTCTCAGCTGCAGCATAGACAGTGCACAGATCATGGCCACTTAACCTCTTGAAATTGTCAGGTGCTTTTTGTCATGCATTTCAAGGAGTACCACATGCATTTTAATTTAAAGTGTTTCTGATGCAACAAACAAAAGATCTCAAAAGGCATTCAAAAAAAGGACACAAGTTTAAAAAACCTTGTTAATAGTTTTATGTTAAATGGATTTTCTTTCTTTTATTAACCAAAACCTAATTTGTTAGAAGAAAACATCCACAGGTGAAATTTTGCAGGTAAATGGAAAGCTAAAAATAATTATTAGCTTTCTGGGAAATGTTCACATTTTAGTTACAATATAATTTTGAATTACAATTGAGTGCCAATTATCTAGAACCCCACCTGAGTGTCTGAGTCTCAGTTTTCTATTAATCATCATTGTGTTTCTCTATGGTGTTGGCTGATTTTTCAGAAAAACATTTACACTAAGTAGTTGAAGTCAGTGAAATGAACTGTATAATTTTTTTAAAGAATAAGAATGCTTCTGTGCAGCTGCTCTTTGTATAATCTTTTAATGCCATAATTCTCATGAGCTTTCATTAATTTTCAAAATAAAAGGTAAGCTGGGCATTAATTGAAGCAAACTGCTGAAAATTGCCTATGGTGTTTAGAGTGCCTTTAATACAATCTGTTTGTGGTTTGCAGGGTTAGTGGGTATAACCAGTGACATTCTTTAGTTTTGTCCTGCTGCATCAGGTGCAGAAAACTGCAATGGCCAGCATGGCAGTCCCCTTCTGATGTCATTTATGATTTGGACTATTTGCTAACCAGAGGTGCTAGATTCTCATTCCCAGTGCAATTAAGGAAATGAATTCATTACAATGTCCAATATAGCAAAAGTAGTTCTAGAAATTNAATCTTTTCCTTTGCCCATAACCGTGGCAGAAATGCCCAGTTGGTGCACTGTGGCTGGTTCTCTTCACTGGCTTCGTTGGGAGCCCGAGTCATCATCATCATCATCATGGCTTGGCTTCGCGAATGAAGATTTGGGAAAGGCTCTACCCATGCTTGCTGCAAGCGCTGATGGAGCCCGAGTACGGCAGAACTAACAGTGTGGTTGCTCATTGCTCTCTTGGATGTCATTGCTGTTGCAGTCTTGGTACCTAAGTTAGTCACCTATTTAGGTCATGATATGGCTACAAAAGTGTGTGAGCTGAATTTTTAGTTTTGTCCTAGATAAGAGTGGTGCCACATGGTTGACAGTTTCCAGAGAGGGACTGAATATTTTCAAAGTCCTTCGGTGAGTATCTTCAGGTTTTTGGTTGTTTGTTTTTTTTTTTTTTTTTTGGCTTTTCTGGGATTACTCAGTGGGATTGCTATTTTTGCTGTTTTCAAATACTGTGTGTTCAGTGGGGCCCCAGGCAGTGGCTGGGTGCTCTGTTGATTCTTCCTGTCTAATTCTAGACAAGGTACTTTTGGGAGTCTGAGGATCAGACTAGAACTACAGAGTGTGGATGAGTGCCATGGTACACTCCAGAACCACGATCTTTCAGCCGTTTGCACAGAGTCCTGGACACACAGCAGTTCCTTTCCAATCTGAGACTTGCATCCCCTTTGTGTGGGAATCAGATAATTCCTGTGTGCTTGGAGCTTGGATCTCGGATCTCTCTCTAGGGGTGCACAAAGGGATGAAAGTGACATTAGACTTGACATTTGAAAGTTGGTCTTCAGCTGGTCCTTGGCTTTCCTTTGCCTTGTCTTGGCAAATGCTGTTATTATAAGACTAAGTGAACACACTGCGCTTCCATTGCCAGTGGTGTGCCACTTACAGGTAACTGTTATTTATTAGTATAAATTCAGTAAAATATGGCAAACTGCAATTCAGAAAATGTTTCATACATGGTGCCTAAGGGAAGAACAAAATATCCTCATGCCATCATCCGTATGATTTCCACATAATAAGTTTGTCAGTATACACATATGCTCCTATCTTTATGGAGTTCTGACATCTGTTTGATGGATTTTAACCTAATTTACTCTAGAGACAACCGACCTGCTGAGAGCTAGCCTTGTGTTATAAATGTTAACAAAAGAATTAGTCACTCTAATTTATTGCCAGGACTTCAGTTGTTCAGACTGTCATGAAGAAGTTGCAACTATTGCAATATATAGAAACCAGAAAAAATTGCACAAAATAAATCATATTGGAAAAATAAATTGCCACAGTGGCTTAAAACTTGAAAATCCAAGGTCTGGTAACTATTAGCATCCTTTCATGAATATGCATTTCAGAAAAAATGCATAATCAGATAACCCGTACAAAGTCAGGAAAAGGGATAAAAGAGTGAGAGTCACAGCAGACACTGTGACAGACTATCATGCTGTGGGCAGTCATGTTTTGGAGAAGTCCCTGGCTAAAAAGCAGCCACCAATGAAGAGATCAGATTCACAGAAACAAATATGAGACATAAGAAAATAGCTGAGATTGCAGCACATGCATTAGAGTTGAATTAAAATATTCCTTTATGCAGCTGCTCTATGCATAATGTGCTTGAAAATTTCTTCTCACATTAAGTTCACTGATGAATTTTGTATACAGGTCTGTGTTTTGGTTAATATTATTTTATCTAATGCAAGTTTCAAGCAATACTTTGGAAATTATTTGATGTGAGGATTCTGAATGTACAGACATTAGTAAGATTTTACGTATGTAGTTTGGAAAATCATAGCTTTATCTTTTTCTTTTCCCTTAAAATACGATTTTTTGCCTGTTACATTGATTTTATTGGTTCATCAGGGCACTGTTTTTAAAAAGGAATTTCTCTTATTTACAAATTAACATTCAATAAATGAAAACTCAGAGGCCAAGCAGTCTGCATTATGACTTCATTTCTGTATTGGATTAGATATGGAAATCCCATATTGGTTTCTCCTGAAGTAGTGCTTAAGCATTTATTAATTATTTTTCAGTGACTGTAAAGAAAATGAATTCATAATTATATTTAGATGTTTGTATAACAATCCAGGAGCTGATCTATTTTCTGGAGTATGGGCTACAATAGCCTGAGAAGACTATAGGCATTGTCAGCAAGAGGTGAGAATATTGCTTCTTTGATTGGTAATGTAACATGTCTGTTTTCACACAGTTTCACAACCTGCTTCATAAGGCTAAGGTTGTATCTACATTAACTAGTAATTTGTCTGAGGTGGAACAGACCACAGGTTGAATCGGGTGCCAGGGCACCAGCATCAGCTCTATCGAGACTTTTTTTTTAATTAAATTCAGTTTAGTCACCTCAGTTGGATGTTCTTAACATGGATGTGGTTTAAAATTGCCAAAAGGACAATCACTGTTTTGGACCATTATGTTTTCCACTTCCAGAAGGTGATGAACCACGTTTGTTAAGTACCTAGAGCAGAGGCTTCCAAAGTAATCCTTGTCTGTGAGCGCCTCATCTGCTCTGTGAACCATTCAATGTGTTAAGTGTCGGTGGTGAGTGATAAGTGAATGCTTCAATTCAAACCCTACAATTGCTTTAAATCAAATGCTAAGCTGTGATAGGCATGGGCAACTTTGTTTTCTGTATGTTTCAATGTTTTGCAAACTCCAAACCATAAATACTTGCCAGAACTTCTCCAGTTAATCCACAGTTTTCTACCTCAGCATCTCCCAGGATTAAGAGTACTGGGAGCTCCCATGGCTCCCGCTTTTGAAAAACAGCATAATAAATCAAAGTTTCACTGCCAGCACGTCAGTAATTAGTGCAACACTGAGGAGAAATTACAGTACACATAAATTTTCAGCCTTTTGGGTCAGTGTTCGAGTGAGGTCAAATTTGCAAAAATTGTTAGAGAACCTGCAGCCCTTAAAATAATAACCCTGATGCTCTGATCTGAGGTCCTTCTGGACAAGGTTTTCTAACTTAGCTGATGCTAGCACAGGTGAATCTGTTACCAAAAGTGTTGTTGGATGCAGACGAAATATTCAACTGATCAGTGATTGCTATCACTGCACTCTGGGTATGGTGCATAATTTATTCCCGTGGGAAGCAGTTCTGAAATAAAACAGAAAAATATTAAAGTCTGCTTGAGTAGATGTTACCATCACGTGGAGAGCACTGATTCTGTAGGCTGGTCACACTTCACACATCAGAGCAGCAGCCTAGGCTTGGTAGCAGTTGAATTGTTTACTGAACCTGAAAGAACCTATTTACATAATGAAGTCTTACACTTTGAGTCTAGGTTTTAGAACTCAGTATCAGCCTTATGGTCAATCATTTTTGAGGTTTTTATTTCACAATTCACTACCTGATGTGTTGAACAAATGAACAATTAAAGCCCTAATGGGAAATTCCATTTCCACCCCAGTATTACTTAGAGCAATCAGTTACTTTGCAGCTTGTCACTTCTGAAAATTAAGGTACTGCACATGAAAACAGTTGGCAAAGTAAATCTTTTGCTCCATTAGGTAAAATAAGGTGAATTCGTAGCTAAACTTGATGCATGGAATGTGAAAGGAAGAGTAGTCCAATACAGGATGAACACTTCTATAAAGCTGCTCACAAAATTATATTCTGAGCTATATAAGTTTCTTTTCTGTTGGAGATTGACCTACAAGGACACCAAAAGAACATACAACTTTAAAAAAGAAAAAAGGGAAAAAGCTTTCTTAAACATGTTCTATATCTTAACAGAAATCACGCTAACTTACAAATCCAAGATTGCTCATTACAATTATAGCTCCTCGCCTGACAGCTGACATATATTGACAGAAGTATTTGCAGCCATAATTGTCACCAGAGCATCATACTGGAAAGATATTATGTGTTCATCAGATAACTCAGGTTGTGCAACTTTATATCAGGACTACTATATAGCAGGATAACTACCAAAACAGGATTGCTCAAGTTGTCTTTGCCAAAAATCTCTTGGAATAGCATGTCAAACTAGAGATGTCTCTAATCCCTTTTCCCATGGAGCTCTTAGTTTACAAGAACTATCTTTGCCAACTTAATAATTTCTTGTGTGCTAGGAGTTGCTCCTTTATATACAATAATATCATATGAATTGGCTCAAAGAGCCAGACTCAAATAAACCCAACAGATGTGGTATCCCATTGGGTGATGAAGACAGCGACATCACTGTGCCCATCTATCTGCCGTCATACAGGGCAATTCAATATTTTCAGGATAGTATATCCCATGTTCACATAGCTGTTGTCTCTATATCAGGGAGAAGAAAAATAATTAATTTCCATATATTGCCTGCTATTTAAGAGTTGCTTCTCTTGTGTACTGTGTAGCTTCACTTTGAATGGATGGAGAGTGCCAGCAGGCTGATGGACATGCTAGCCACTGCTGAAAAGGGACAATTCTGGTAGCACTGCTGCAAATCATATCTCAAGAGTGAGGAGATTCAGAAAACTCTTCACCTTTTTTGTTGCTTTAGCCAAGTGCAGACTCAGATTATTTCTGCCTCTGGGCCAGGAGATCAGGGAAACCATGGCTACAGTTAGAGAGGGAAGCACAAGGCAGATAGCTTCTGTAGTGGGAATCTCTCCTTAAAGAATGACCTTTCTTCTCAGCCTAAGGTTGTATCCTTCAGCTTAGTTGTGAAAGGGGAGCAACCTGTGCTCAGAGTTTAAAATATATTGGTTATACATCTCTATGATCTGAAATCACTCTGTCTTGAAAAGCAGAAAAGGGAAGAAACCTCACAGTCCATACATGGACAGTATATTCATCAGGAATGCGACCCTGCCCTGGAACAAATTTACAGCGCAGACAATTGTGTTTATCTGTGCTTTAGTGATCGTGATGATCTGTATTTTATTAACAATTGGTTACTAGTGATAAACAAGATATTTTCCTATAATGTACCTTACAACAGTGATGAAACAAAACATTAGTAGCAATATTAGCTGCTTTTCATAGTCGAAGTAGTCTTTCAATACCATTTGTTTTGACTGGAACATTAAAGAATAATACTGGATATGAGAGTTACCATGGTAAAAACAACCCCTAAGCCCGCCAAAAATAACTCTCACATATTAAGGGAGACAGTATAATTTCAAATACTTACTAAAAAATTTGGCCTTTGAGAATAAGTTAATGGATTTGCTGAAAAAATGCCTTCTTAGCATGGAGGTACTTCAATTTTTCAGGGATGGCATTTTGTCTGATGTTTTCTTACTAGTATGAATGACTACTGAAATTTGAGAGAAAAATTTTAAAGGGAGGTTTTTTATTCATGTTGAAGGAACTCCGCTATTAGATAGAAGGAAAGATGGCATAAAGAAAAGAAAGAAGGGGAAAAATCCCTTTGCTTGAAAAAGAGCTTTGTGTGAAAAAAAGTGCACAGTCAAGCTTTGAAACCTCTTATGCAATTGGAAGTAAGTCATTATGCAATGTTAACTCATGAAGTTTAAATATATATCTACCAGAGTAAAAGTTGTTTGTGTATTACTGCTGTGTGATGTTCTGTTTCCTAAGAGTATCTCATAAAGAGATCTTAAACCATCATTTCTGTTTACATAATTTTCTGCTGAATCTTTCTGCAATGCAGACTGCTTCCCATCATCTTGCTTCTAAATGAACAGGTGGGTTAGTTGGCAGCACAGTGTGTTCCCTAATATTTGAATGATAGGAATAAAATGGTCCCTCTTGAAACATGTGTCCTGTGTAACTAGACCCTGAATTTTTAATTGATGCATAATAACATTCTGTGAAATACTCATAAGAAAATCTGAAATCACTTGGAAATGAGCAGAGTTCAGTTACCAAGGCAAGTCTGCTCCCTAAAGTGAAAGATCTGGCAGACTTAGTTTATACATTTCTTTTCTCCTGTAATCAAGCAGAACATGACATATGTTAATAGGGCTTAAACAGGTTTGATTACAAACCTCAAAGAAAAACATGCCAAAAGCTATTCCATGCAAAATGAAATAAAAATTCCTCATTTTTACTGTACCCTTGTACATTTGATTTTCAGAATGTGTCTGTATAGTTCTTATATAATACAACTGTGGATAAACAGTCAGGTTTTATTTTTTATTTTTTAATTTATAAACAAAGATAAAAAGATAGTCCTTTATGTGGAAACACATAAATGGATTTGTCTGAAGGAATTATTTAGCATTTCAATAAGATCCTGACTTAAAAATATTCTTTGGTAATGCTTATAGCTATCACTTATGAAAATAACTATAATTAAAACTATATTTATGAAAATAATGCATGTAAACATGCATACCCACAGACAGAAATTAACATTATAAGAAAGTTTGCTAGCTTCATTGTGTTTATAGCTGGTCTGTTTTGTAAGTGTAATGATACACTGAGAAAAATAGTGTTTTTTCATAACCAACACTACATAATAAAAATATCAAAGATGTAGTAACAAAAATGTTCATGAACCAAATATCTGACATTGGAATCTAGGAATGAATTAAGAGCTACAGCAAATATCTGGTAGTTTTCTGTTTACCAAAAGGACAAAAGTAAAAACAAATATCAAGGCACTGTGCTTTTGGAACTATCTTTGTCAGTCTCTAAGTTTTGTGATGTAAAAGTAATAGAAAGAGTATATATTGTTGATTTTAGTTTCCATAGTGATACAATTTTTTTAACTGTCTTCTGAAATCTGGAAATATATTAAGCAGAATATAGAAGATCTTACTATACCATTCTTTCACACAAGAAGTGTCACTGCTATGTTTTTACAGTCTACAGGGTATTTGTTGGTGTATCAAAAGTTGGAATTTTTTCAGAATATTTTTGAAGGGACAATTAAGACACATTAGAGAGTAAATAAGGTGTTGCTATGAACTTATGTTGAAGTCACATAAGCCATTTGCTGAAATTTGTTTTCAAAATGAAACTTCATTTTATATCCTGAAACATAAAAGATGATGGGAAGAATCAACATGAATATCCATTGTTTTCTATATAGATTTTTCTCATAATGCACAATAATTCACTCCTTGTTAATGCCATTGTTTGTCCATAGTTTGCAAAATAAAAGGTGCATTTGAACATACCAGGAAATACATATCACCTTTTTCACATCATAGAGAAGACTGATTGTTGATATAATCTTTACCTTAATTTGTCTGTTGTTGATTAGTATGCACAGGCATAAACATAAGAGTGTTACAGCAGATGAAGAATACTTAAATAGCATGCATATCCTATTCAGTCTTGAGATAATTGGAAGAAAGGTCTTCAGCTAACATGGCAACCACATTCATAAAAGAGTAATCATGGAATAAATCCAGAACAATTTCATAACTATGGCTTGAAATATTCTGCCTCACTGCTGAGAAGTCAGAAATGCTTGTTAAAAATCTTTATGCTGAATGACTTTGCATGAGCTCTTTTTCTTCCATCCTGGACATGTAGAAGTTCTTAATTGCAGCTGTTGCATCGAAACTCATCAAAGTCAGCCAAGAGCTTAGCCATTAAATTCAATGGAGTTTGGACTTATCTGTAATGTTTAAGTAGTTCAGTGCTAATGTCTTTTGGACTGTTATTAACTCTAAGCAGAGAAGTATAGATTTTGTATTGAATGAAGTCGTTTTTTTCTGGGCCAGTGGTAATTGGCAGTCTTGCCCATCTCACTGTGGGGAGCTTTGTGCCCTTTTTTATGATGTTCAGAAGTGTTACTAAGATGTACTTTGGTACTGAGGTACAGCGTAAGTGGAAATTCAAAGTAGGTGGGCCTATATGATAGGAGTACTGGTGATGGGAGGGTAAAGCATGAACTAGCTAGCACTGATGGCTAAGATTTTTAATACACAAAGAAAGAGAAACTTCGCTCTGAGAAGAAAAACTGAAAGTCTTGGAGGTGAGAAAGCATGTGAAAACTTGCCTATGAACACTGGTTACTGTGGTGTGGTGGTAGTGGAGTCTTTAAGTACAGATATTCAAAGCAGTTCTTTCTTTTAAAGAAAAGTGATTCCTAGCACTAAAAAATTTCACAGCCGTTCCTAAACCAGAGCTTATGAGCTGAATTCAAAGGAAAAATAAATTGTAATTGGTGTCATTGATATACTCAGTTTGTGTAGCAGCTTTCTTATGATAACATTCTTTAAAATAGTGCTTTTAAACTGTAACAGAGTTACAAGCAGCAGCCTTCTGCCAATTACTGAGTCATAGCAACTGAGTTAAAATGAACCAGTTTTGAAATTTGGATCACTGTTCTGATATATGTCAGAGGCAAGGAAATGGAGAAGAGAAAGTGTTTCAAATATAATTTCTAAAAACTACCATGTAGTCAGTGAAATCCTTTTACTGTGTCTCATCCATCTAGTAACAAAAGACTAATAAACAAGAACTGAGAAGCAAGGAGACTCCGTTACTAATCTGTTAGAAAAGCCTCCTCCAGAGTATGAAATATCTCACATCATGGTCACCACAGACAGTTATCTTTATGCCAGTCATAATCTAATCTGTGTCTGCCCTGATTCTTTGCTATTTTTAGTCAGATAAATATTATTTTTACTGGGACCCTAAATTAAAATCCAACCAAAGAATAAAACTGTAAGTTTTATTTTGTTTGTTTGAGGTTTTTTGTTTGTTTTTATTTTATTTTATTTTTTTAATGTAGTCCTGTGCCCTGGAATTGAAAAAGGGGCAAAGTAATAATCAATGACTACTTGTGGTACTGTTAGCTACAGAGACAAGTAGGTGGAATAGAGCCACCTGCTGCTCAGGTTTCAATAGCCAGTGGAAATAGTTGATTTCGCTGTTCTCATTAGTACCTGAAAGCAAATGGTTTGACAACCAGTGGGAAGTAAATTGGAGTTAAAGCCGTTATAAATGACAGTTTTTCCATAACTATAGTGCTACAAGATGGTGAATGTTCTTTAAGTGGACAGACAGTGGGAGTAAAGTCTCCTATTCATTTCTTAATGCAGTTAGGAAGACAGTGAAACGCTGATCAATGCACAAGGGAAGAAGTTACACTGAATGGTATTCACAGGTGGATGGAGCATTGCTGCCAATGAAATAAGGAGTGACACTTTATCAGGAAAAGGTAACAATAAAACTATTTCTCCATTCTACCTTATCTGCCTCAGAAAAGCAGATTTCCCTCTTTTGCCAGGGAAAACTATAAAGCATTCAAGTACTCAAATTCCTTCTTCAGTGATGGCAAGTAAATGAGTATCAGTGTACATAGTCAGTCTACTCTGAAGCCAGAGCTGGTGGGCTGGCTGTCATACCCAGGAAACAATTCGCGCAGAAGAATGCGTGAACTAAGAGAAATTATATAAACATAACTTTTCCATATTTAGTCCTTTTGATCACTGGGATATGTATATTTTGGTATATCTTCTGGTTATTTTTATTTAAATTGTAAAATAAAATTCAAAAATTTTTCTCTGCAGTTTCATGGGAGCATTTCATCCTCAGTAAGAATGCTTCAAGACATTTCATTAGTGAGTCAGAATCTTTGTTTTTCAGGTCAGTGTCATTCAGCAGAGATTTTGATTAAAACTCTTGCTTTGGAAGGCAAAGTAAAGTAGTTGTCTCTGTCTTACTGGTACAAAAATTACAGGATAGCTCTGGCCCAGTGGAAGCTATGGCAGGAGAATGAGAAATGAGGAGGAAGCCAAAGATGTACGAGAACAATTTATGATGCTTGCGGGGCAAAACTGCCCTATGGGAGACAAATCCCTTTGGAAAAAAACAAGCTTACACTTTGGCTAACCAAATTTCAGATTGTCAACAGATGTCACAAAGAAGCTTTGGTATTGGGAGAATAATGTATGTTCTTTCATATTAACTGAGATTTGGAGTGATTTAAATTTCTCATCAAAAACTTGGATGTGAAACTCCCAGTAGCATGTACTGGACAAATAGATACTCTCATATAAATACCCAGTAACTGATGAGAAGTATGTGCCTGTGGAAACTATCAAAGAAAAACCCATTCTTCTCAACATCAGTTCTTCTATGACATATAAAATAGACTCAGGGATTGATTTCCATTTAAGATATTCTCCACTGAGAATAACTAGAAGTGTTAGCACAGCTATGTGGCAAAACAGATGCCATTGCCAGCTAAACAGAAACTGAACAAAAAGACAGCACTGACAACAGGGAAGATGGAAGGAAAAAAGAAGCAAATGGGGCAGATTAGGAGAGTGGGTGCAGAGGAGAAAGATGGGAAAAGTTAAGTAATCATTATGAGTACAAGTTTCTGAGAGCTCTGTCTAGGGAAAGAACAGAGATGAGGATTCAGGAACAGGAAGGAAATTAATCTGAGGAAGAGTGAGGAAGTAATATCTCGGATGGAAAAGGGAAAGGAAAGAAAACAAATTGATACAGCAGTGGTTACACAGGCTAAGGCCATGCAACGTGAGTGTCAGTCAATAAACCACTTAAAACACCAACGTGTTTATATAACCCGGAGTGTCTGTTAAGTTCAGAGTCTCTTTTCAGTGCAGTTCCGCAAGTAACTGTCAAGCTTATTTGTCAAAAAAAGTTAGGCGAGTGCATCTATGTGGTTTTTCTTTTAAAAAACCCCTAACAAGCAAATTAGAAAGTTTCACAAAAGACAAGATGAAGTTGACAGGTCTGCTTTGTTCATTATTTTCAGAGTCTCAAACTTCCATTGCAATGGAGAAGCAGGTGGACTCAGAACCCTGCAAGGAAATTACTCAAATGATGGTTACTCAAGGGTTTGTTAAAGGTGAAGGCTGGAAGGAAGTCATTGCAGGTACCAGAAGAAAGGTTTCTCCTCCTTCTCAAAATTTGACAGGTAGAACTGGTACCTTCTTCAGCACGTATGGGCTCTGGGACTAGAAAGCCTGGCAACTAACAAGTTGGGCGAAGGAACTTCTGGGGCAATGGGGCCTCCTAGAACAACACCAGTTATACCTTGCATCAAGACCTTCTCTGTTAACAGGAAAAGAAGGGTAGTTGTAACAGGAGACTCCCTTCTAAGGGCAGCAGAAGACTCAATATGCAGATTGGACACAAGTCACAGGGAATTCTGCTGTCTCCCAGGGGCTTGAGTAAGGGACATTACTGGAAAACTCTCCAGTCTAATAAGGCCCCCTAATTACTATCCACCATTGGTTGTTCAAACTGGCAGGGACAAAATAACAAAGAGAAGTCCAAGGGCAATCAAAAGAGTCTTCAAGACCTTAGGACAGTTAGTAGAGGGATCGATTGTTGGCGATCCCAGTTGGGGATTGTTGGGAATCCCTCAGTACCAGTTGGCACAGGGAGTGATTTCCTCAATCCCTCTGGTAACAAGAATACTGATAAGAATAGCTGGATCCATCAGGTCAATGAGTGGCTCTGAGGTTGGTGTAATCTGAAAAATTTTGGGTTTTTTGACCATGGGATGATCTACTCAACATCTGGTCTACTGACACCTGATGGGATGCACCTTTATCAGAGGGGAAAAAGAGTTCTAGCACAGGAGCTAGAAAGGCTTGTTGACAGAGCTTGGAAGAGGGAAAGGGACAGAACCAGGCTTACCAGTGATAACCAATGGCACGGTGTGCCAAAACTTGAGGAAACAAGCACTAATGGGATCCCACAATCTGCCTCAGTAGGTGTTGGCTACAATGTACCACACCTGAAATGTTTCTACACCATTGCACACAGCATGAGGAATAAAAGGAGGAGCTCAAAGCTTTGGCCCATCCCTGGTGGGATGAGTCCTGTGACTGGAGTGCCCTGTTGGATGCTTCAGGCAGTGCCGAGGAAAGGGACTCATGGGTCCTGATGGATGTCAAGTTGAATATGAGTCAGCAGTGCCCTGGCAGCCAGGAGGGCCAACCGTGTCCTGCGGGGCATCAGGCAAAGCATCACCAGCCGGTTGAGGGAGGGGATTGTCCCACTCTGCTCTGCACTGGGGCGGCCCCCCCTGGAATATTGTGTGCAGGTTTGGGCACTACAATATAAGAAAGACATTAAGTTAGTAGAGAGTGTCCAAAGGAGTGCAACAAAGATGGGGAAGAGCCTTGAGGGGATGCCACATGAGGAGCAGCTGAGTTCACTTGTCTGCTCAGCCTGGAGAAGATGAGACTGAGGGGAGATCTCATGGAAGTCCTCAACATCCTCATAAGGGGGAGTGGAGGGGCAGGTACCAATCTCTTCAGTTTGATGACCAGTTANGAGGAGACTGAGGGGAGACCTCATGGAAGTCCTCAACATCCTCATAAGGGGGAGTGGAGGGGCAGGTACCAATCTCTTCAGTTTGATGACCAGTTACAGAAGTTGGGGAAATGGCCTGAAGCTGTGTCAGGGGAATTTTAGGTTAGATATCAGGAAAAGGTTCTTCACCCAGAGGGTGACTGAGCACTGGATCAGGCTTCCCAGGGAAGTGGTCACAGCACCAAGCCTGTCTGAATTCAAGGAGTGTTTGGACAATGCCCTCAGGCACCTGGTGTGACTCCTGGGGATGGTCCTGTGCAAGACTAAGAGTTGGACTCGATGATCCTTATGGGTCCCTTTCAACTGAGCATATTCTGTGTTCCTGTGATTTTCATTAATAAAAAAGGAAACACCATCTTCCAGGGAGCTAGATGTACCAGATGATCCTGAGTCTCTTATGAGTCTTCTGTAAGCTTGAGTTCAGACCTGGTTCTTAGAATTCATAAGCTCTCATCCCTCAGTAATCTACCTGAGGTGACTGTGGCAATGTACTCCTTCAAGATGTGACCCATCTGTCCAGCAGTTAGTGGGGCTAATTCAGTCCTGAGGAGGATGAGCTGGGTTGGTAACTCTGTGGACACACTGGAGTTCAGCAGAAGGCAGTTCCAGGAGCACTGTGGTTGCTCTTTCTGCTATCCCCAAAGCTGAGGGACTTCTGTGGTTCCCTGTGCCCAGGTTCAGACAGCAGCAAGGCTGGGTTCACATTACCGATGGGCACACACACACACGTGTGCATACACAGGCAGCCACACAGGTCAGCACAGCTGGAAAATAGTGATCCACCTGCACCTACATAGATATACAGGTCTTGTGTAAACATGAACAGCATGGACTGCCCAGCGCTGCTCCTCTCCTCCTGCTGGTCAGGATTGAAGTCTATTAGTGGTATGTATATGCATACACACACATACACTCTGAATGCATCGCTCCAGCTGCTGACCTTAGCCTCTCAATCAACCCAGTAGCTGGCTCCAGATTGCTGGTCCTCCAGTTGTTCTCCTCTGCACATTTGAACATCCTGAGGTTTGCAGCCTTGCTCCTGTGGCTGGTACTCAGACCTACACACACACATACAGAGTCAGGTATTTCTAGTAAATCATCCAAGTTCTGTGGGAACGGAAACAAGGGAGTTTCTTTTCCATTAGGATAGGGCTAAGTGATTAATTTTTTATATAGTAGACAGACATAAGAAGAAGCTGACTAGCCCCAGGATTTACTGTGAATAATTCCCTTGCACTCTGACGTATATCAGAATATGTACTTCTCCACTTTGCCATAAATGAAATCCTGTCAGTGTATTGAAAAAAATATTTCTTCTAACATGGAACTGTGTCTTGCTAAAGTGCTCTGAGGATGTGTATTCTGGAAAGTTGAAATAGAAAAAAAGATTATAAACATGACCCTATTATTGAAGTATCAATATCTGATATTCAACAAAATGGGCCTTGTCCACAACAGCACACCAACCATTTTTCAGAGGTTAGAAATCCCAATTTTACTGGTGAATTTGATCACATTTTAAAATATACTTGGCTTGTCTCTTGTTTACTAGTCTGGGTCTTTCCTTTCACAAACACTGTGAAATAAACTCAATTTGAATTTATGTAGTGTCTCACAGAAAAATGTAAAGTGAGTGCTAGTGAGAAAGCAATAAACTCAAAGTGGCAACTTGATTTTAATAGTATGTTGTGTATTGGGAAGTTTTATATGCTGCCAGTGTACATGCTTATATATTCTTTGTCTCCCTGTAAACTGGATTTTACCCCAGCAAACTGGATTATGGCAGTATATGATTGGTAAGAAGGACATACATTGTTTAGCTATAAACTGCCTTCTTGCATCATTTCAGGCACAAAATGTCAAAATAATGTATACTCAGCAGGCCCATTTTATGTTTTTCTTCAGCAAATAGTTTACAAGCTGATAACCTTTCGCAACTCTTTTTTTTTTCTTTCTACATGAAGTAATTTTAGAGAATCTGCAATAGGTTAAGACTAAGGAACAACAAATGACAAAAAGAAGGCCTTTGAACAAAATGCATATTGCCACATTTCATTCAGACTAAAGTATCAGCATTTCTTCAGTTCAGATTGCAGGCATTAATGCTCCCATGCTGACACAAATTTTAGTTTGACTATCTAGGAAGCTGAGTTAATATAAATAGTGTAAACAATAGGAACTCAAATGAGAGTATATGTCTCCACTTGACTCATTTTGTTAAAATAACAGCATTTTCATGTCATATTGCAGCTGGGTATTAAGGCTTGATCTCTTTATACTGATAGGGTTTTGCAAAATACAACTAGTTTTACAGACATAATTAATCAAACAAATGCCTTTGTTTTCATATTTTCCCATGGAGAAGCTGAATTTATCTAATATTTACAAAAATGGAATACTAATGTCATCAACCTGTAGGCTATTTTAGTTTACTACTCCTTAAACAATCATATTGGGCTTTGCCATTAAAAATTTTCAGAAGTAAGGTTGGATTATGAGTTAATATGATTAATATACACTAGGGATTTCATATAATTCTTTATAGATTTTAAATTGATTGGATTCATTATAATAAATGGATTAGTTGCATCTTCTCCTCCCTTTCCATCTCCCTTCGGTGTTTATGTTTTCCATTTTATTCCCTATTTTCTCTCTCTCTGTTTAGCTGATCCCCTCTGCTCTTTCTGTATCCCTCACTCTCCTTTATTCCTCTTTTTTATTTTTATTCCTGAGCTTTCCTTTTTTCTCATTCTGATTTTTTTGTCCTTTTCCCTCCCTCTTTATTTGTCACCTTGTTTTGATTATGATTATTAAACTGTTGCTAATTTTCTTTCACAGAAATCTGGCAGAAAGAGGGTGGAAAGAGATGAAAGAGATTCAGCTGACTGAGGCTAGTTAACAGATATTGTTAGAGACCCATAATAACAGTAGCATAATACTGAGACCGACTTTGGTGAAAGTACCAGTAAACATGCTGCAAGCCAAATTCGTATTTGAGATTAGCATATAATGCACAACAGGGATTCCTTAGTGGGCACCTAACTCACCTGGTTGCCGTATTTCCACTGGACAGGCTAGGGTCCCACTACCATCAGCGGACACAAAGCCACGTGTCTGTCCATTCATTCCACTGATTTTAGCTTGCCAGCTTAATAGCCACTTCATTTTCAGCGTAAAATGGGATGAATTCCACCTATCCTGTCGACACCTTGGTGAGAATTAGGGCACAGTATTAAAGCACAATGACACTCCAAGCTGCCAGTCGTCCTGCATAAAAGCATTTAAGCTGGTGCTGCTGTCAGTTATTTCCTGTACTCTGAATTCTGTGGAAAAGAGTGTTTTGTGTCCCACAGTATACTTTAGTAATGACTTGTATGAATGTAACTTGAATATTACTACATAGGTAAGTATCATTACCTTTCTATAATGCTTGACTATCTGCTTTTTTTACTCTTTCTGACAACAAAACACTATCTTTCCCAGCTTTAATCGAGATGATCTGTGGGGTGCCTTGTGCATCTGAAAACAACTGCAAAGACTGCATGTGTAGTTGTAGATGTGTTTGATGGCTGGGATTTCATTAGAGACATTCAGATGCAACTGTATCTGAACCAGGACACACAACCAATCTCATCTAAAGAAATGTATTGATCTAGACAACAAACCAACATTTTAATTTCCTTTCCTTTGTGAGAGGGTTGGAAAGCCTCCTCTATAGGTTTCTTTTTACCATGACTGAAACTTGAATCACACTTTATCTTCAAAGATCTGTTTGTTTGATTCTAAAAATGTGACTGTATCTACTATTTGGATTTAAGTTAGCTGTATGGCACTGTTTTTTCCTTTCATTTTCCAACTGCTTTTATAATAAGTCAAAAACTTGTGGCTAAGGCCAAAATTTACCAATAATTTCAAACCCCATTTGTGTGTGAGGTGGTTGTGTATGAACTAGTGTAACGTCTATTGTTCACATGGCTGCTAAACAGTAAAAATTGTGTAATTCTATGTTTTGTGTTGTAGGAAAGAATAAAAAATACCACAGAGACTGATTATTTTGTGATTGTGTACATGTATGCATCTTTGTGTCACAGGACACTCTGACAATTTTCATTGTAAGATCTGATATTGAGTTACTGTTGTCTTTCCTGAATTTTATCTATTTAGACAATATTTTGCTATGTTGGACTTCTATTTTGCTGGAATGACTGACTATATCATAAGTGGTGATTTAAATTAACATAGTTCATTTTTTGCATTGAGGAAGATTAGGTTTTGTGTGTTGCTGGGAAGAAATTCGTGGAATCATACAATGGTTTGGTTTGGAAGGGATCTTAAAGACCATCTAGTTCCAGCCCCCTTGCTGTGGGCAGGGAATCTTCCACTAGAACAGTTTACTCATAACCCCATCCAGTCTTGTCTTGAAGACCTCCAAGGGATGGGGAATCCACAGTCTCTCTGGGTAACCTGTCCCAGTGCCTCACCACCCTCAGAGTAAAGAATTTCTTACTAATATCTAATCTTAACCTACCCTCCTCAACTTAAGACCATTTCCCCTTGTCCTAGCACTACAGGCCCCTGTAAAAGAGTCCCTCTCCAGCTTTCTTGTAGGCCATCTTAGTTCTGAGAGGCTGCTATAAAGTTTCGCTGGAGTCTTCTCTTCTCCAGGCTGAACAGCCTCAACTCTCTTGGCCTGTCTTAATGGAATATGTGGTCCAGCCCTGTGATGAAATTGTTGCCTCTTCTGCACTCATTCCAACAGACTTTTGTGTGTTGAGGTCTCTCCCCCTCCACAGTACTCCAGGCAGGGTCTCACAAGAGAGGAGAAGAGGGGAAGAATTCCCTGCGTTGACCTGCTGGCCACACTTCTTTTGATGCCACCCAGGATGTGATTTGCTGCCTGGATGTCAAGGGCACACTATTACCTCAAGTCACACTTTTCATCTGCAAGCACTCCCAAGTCCCTCTCTTTAGGGCTGTTGGAAGTACTGAGGGCAATGAGTGAGATGATCCTCTCTTCTATTTACTTGTTCTTGTCATCAATATAAACCTTGCTGTGAAGGCAATTTCAAGAACATTTGTCATGGAGAAAATCTTAAAATATGTTTCAGGAGATGCCAGTTTTTCCAGTTGTAGAGAACTGAATTACAAGTCAAAATTGAGTTGCACTAGAATCATCATTTGTTTGCTGTAGCAGCATAGATTTCTCACTACTAAAGAAAATGATATAGTTAAATAGGGATTTGTTTAAAGGTCTAATTAAGATAAAACAATGTAAGGCTCTTAAAGGTGATTGAAATATAATTTTTTTCTACTTCAATCTGAGGAAGAAATGATTTAGCAGTCAAGTTTAAAAAATGCTTAAGCTCACTAGAAGATGAACATAAAAGTGACCGAGATTAGTACCTATTTGATTAGTATAAGCAGTGACAGTGACATATGCTACAAAGTAGATGTCTTGCTATTGTGTATTAAGAAACAAATTGATCTACCAATATGAAATCAGATTCAATCAGTAGAGGTAGCATATAGACCAGTCATCTAGGAATAAAGAAAGAAGGGACTCCCTTGACATGTTTTTATGTGAGGATAAGGTGCAAGAAGAGTTAGCAAGCTGATATTTGCAGGCTTTCTGGTCTTTGACATTCTTCTATCTCTCCCTGGTGGGACAGAATACAGACCTGCTCTAATGCCAGACGTGCCCAGCCCCAGCAAACAAGTGTAGTCCCTCCACATCTGTGCATTTTCAGTTTACTCTAGAGTTACTCCAGGTAAAACTGAAATTACTCCAGGAAGGCTGAAATTACTTGAAGTTCACCTCTGTTATAGGGACTGGTAGTGAGAATTGAAATCAGGCCAAAGACAGTTTTCTCCCTGGGGAGATTTTTCACAGAATGTAATTGAGCCTCTGATTTGCCTCTGTGATTT